>OMKZ01052458.1:0-27021 GCA_900302535.1 Neoniphon sammara
TCTTTGAGAGGAGGCTCTGCAAGTCAGTGTGCGTGAGTCTATCTACCTCCCAGGTTTACTGCCCCCACCCCACCATCATCACCCATCTCCTCCACCTCCATCCCCTCATCCTGGTTGCTGCTGCGGCTTCGAGACTGGTCATCTTCTGTCGAGGCTTGCTGCTGCTCCCCCTGTTCCATGCTTGTCTGCTTATCTTTTTCTACTATGTTAAATTTTATTGTTATTTCATTTATTGTATAATCGCCCACTTGGTCGGCACCTGTTGCACTCCTGGCGGGCCAGGAAGGGGCCCCCCTCTCTCTGTGGTCCTTCCCAAGATTTCTTCCCTTTTTCCCATACCTTGGGTTTTTTGGGGAGTTTTTTCTTGCCCGATATGAGGGTTAAGTCAGGGGGTGTCGTCCTGTTTTGTTTCTTGTAAACTGTGGGCCTGTAAAGCCCTTTGAGACTGTGAACAGTGATTTTGGGCTCTAAATAAACTTGAACTTGAACTTGACTTATTTTTGCCATGGCATCAAATCAGTTATCAGGCATTCACATAAGAATCGTAGAATTTTACTGGTATTGGTATCAGTAACCAATTGAGGGAGTTGTTTGTTCATGTATATAAACAGAGGAAAACATGAATTTCTACAACATGGCCCCATTAAATGTGGTTTTCAAGACATTTGTCCAATTATCCAAAACTAAAAATAACCACAAATTACTAAAAATCAGATTCAAAAATCGAACATCAGCCTAGTTACAGACAGAAAATTGGTCGAAATGCCTACTACAAAATAATGTAAGAAGCCAATCCTGTGGTAAAAAGAGATACACACCCACTGAGATCCAGGGACCACATTGGCCAGCGCCATGGCGATGGGCAGCTCTCCCTGGTCTCCCATCATAGTGACCAGCTCCACCAGCCTTTCGAAGCGGTCAGCCAACACCGTCTCGGCCAGTGTGTCAAACTCTGTTCCCTGCTGCAGGATCTTGGTCAGCACTTCCATGAAGGTGGCTCGTGTCTGCAGGTCCTTATGGTAGCCCAAGCCTGGGGAGGGATGCAAGAAAAATCTAGCAATCACAGAAACATTTTGTTGAATCTTTAACAACTTGCTCATAGGTAAGAACAGCGATGATACGTAACATTGCCAGCTCTATTTAAATGTTTTCATTTATCTTATTTAATCTGATACTCACACTGACATCAAGTACGTTTTAGTCAAATATAACAAAAGGATGCTAAAACAAAAGTAGCTCTTTAGGCTACTATTTTGATAGGGAATGATAGGGTAATAGTATAATTTGATAGGGAGTGATTTTGTACTGCAATTGCATAATGAAGGACATATTTGCATCAGTTCTACAACTGATATTCGAATAGATTTATTGGCTACAAGCTTTTGTATATACTACATCTTGGTCTCTCAGGAATCATGTAATATTTGCCTTTGCATTTACCGCTCATTTGGTTAAAGGAAGCATACTCTGTCCATAATTACAATATTTCCAACAGCCTTTGAAGGCAGCATCTGTTTGCTACTGTTGTGACTGTTGGTGTCACACGGAACAAGTGCAAAAATCTGGGAGATAACCGGGTAAATATTAGGGCAATCCTCTTGCTTCAGAACACATGATCGTAATGCAGCAGCTGCTTGGAGTAGCTTTATGGTCATTTTATGACCCTGGGGCAGCAGAGTGCATCTAGTTATCATAAGGTTCCTGGTTCAATCCCTGGCTCCTCTACAGAGCATGTCAAAGTGTCCATGAGCAAGACACTGAACCCCCTGACTGCTCCTGATGAGCAGGCATTGATGCCACCCTGATGCAGACATGATTGGAAGGAGGATGAACAACTCCTCCAAGAATGCCAACCTGAAGCCACTCTATTGTGTTTGACTACCGAATTGACTACCTCTCAAAGCCCTGGAACTGGACAGGGCAAAACACTGTATATAAAACTGTACATAACCAAAGACCTGTGTTCACAGTCCTGTGTGGCTGAACGCAACTTATCCCTTCTCCCCCTGAATTTGTATGTGATGTAAGTTTTTTTTTGTTTAAATTGCATTAATTTTTGACTTTTGCTTTTCTTTCTTAAAAATATTTTATCATGTTATCATTAACAAGTCATAAGTAAATGAAGGAAAAATGTAGATATCAGTAGTGGAGCGTATTTGGTGTTTATACTCTCAGCATTACTACAATAAATGAAAAGGTGGTGTATTTACCCAAATCTCAGCCATACACTGTAAAGCACTTTGAGTGGTCAGTAGACTAAAAAGGCAATAGAAGTAGTCCATTTACCATGTACGAAGGCTACTGATGTGTTTGTTTTGGGAACTTTGGCCTATGGCATATAACAGCTAACAGAGACCGTGGTGGGATATTCATGGCTCTAGAGTTCAGCTCTTACAATACAAGGAAAACCCTTAACCAAGGAAATTAATGTTTATGACAGTTATCCTCCTCTTCTCTGTACATCACTCCAATTGGTGAGGATACTTCTGTCATATATTCTAAAGAAGGCACAGTGCCATCAGATCCCAGTACCAACACCAAAGTATGGAGATACTACAGCAGTGTCATGATTTCATAACTGCACTACAAGGGAGACATGCTCCCAGGCTCCCGCATATGCCTGCCATTACTACTTCTTTGCCTATACTGCCCTCTACTGTATTTCCAATGAAACCAGAAAGCACAGTAAAGTGCATACCTCTGCCAATAGTGCGCAACTGTAAAGACAGGCCCATTCCACATTTTATTCACTAGAAACTAATAATTTCTTCCATGCTCTGTTACCAACTTGTTTCACATCAGGAAAAACACATTTTCATGACTGTATCTCAAATGTGGCATGAAATATGTCTGTTTAAATTCCAGTCATTGTTAAAACATTTTTGCTGGTTATCACACACCACATTGCCAGCACGGTTTGTTCAGTGGCTGGATATGAGCTCTGCAGCACCATTTTGATTGACTGGGCCAATGAAGTACGGTCTACTGCTGCTTTTTAATAGGGAAAGGCGAAACAATTCGAGCTTAACAAGTTGGGCAATCATGGGTACCAGTGATACAAAGTTCACAAGCCGTGGCTTGTGAACAATGTCTACATATGGTTAACATCTCTTTCTCTTTCATTGTTTTGAGGCTTCCCACCATTAATGCCAATAGTTCCAGCTGCTGCTCGCCCTTATCCATGACATTAAAACCCTACCCGCATTGGTGTCTTGCTGTTTACGCAGTCTTTGTGAGAGAATGGACCTCAAAGCAACAATTCTGAACATAATATGAAGATTTTTTTTTGTATTTCCTTTGTGCTGATGTTTACGTATGAATATTGGTATTTATTAAAATTTTCAGGAGTCCAACTTGCTCAGACATAAGACTAAAATTTACAAAGGTCTGAGAGTACAAGTAAAAAAAAAAAAAAAAAAAAAAAACGTGTATACTGTACAGGTCATCTTTTATCTGTAATATTTAACTTTTCCACTTAGGAAACTACTTAAAAGTATTTCAAAAACCTAGAAAGAATACATAATGGATCAAGCTAAACCTATCAATTACCTCTAGACCTCTAGACCTGACTGCCCCCCTGGCGCAGGAGGGCTCCACATCAATTGCAGAGGTCAGGATTTGTCATTCTAGAGGTGGTTTGAAATAAACATCCTCTGGCAGGCAGCGTAACCTCTGCACCTAATAAATTCAACCCATTGACTTATTTTATGAAATTTTCTTGGGCCACAAATCCACCAGTTCACCACAACATATCCTGTGTTAAAACCGCTACACAATAGCAAAACCTTTTTCGATTTGTCCTGGAATACCACATTGTAGATTACCATGTTGTTCTGCTGTGACTTATATGGCATTTCCACAGCAAGGCAATTATAGTAATGTTTGATAACTGGTGACCGAAATTTATCAAAATACATGTGGCTTCAAAGGAAATGCCCAACGCCTATGTGCCTTTATGTGAGAAACCAGAATCACTGCCACACTCTCCTTCGGGCAAATGATGTGAAAATTAATCAATCCTTTCTTGCCCCATGACCAACCTTTCCACAAAGGTTCATGGTGTTGTATGAGTATGTTTGGAAGTTACATGCCATTTTATGTGAAACCATGCCCACTGCGACACCCCTCTTTGGCAAATCAGTGTGAAAAATTGATCAGTTTTTCTTTGGCACATGACCAGCCTTTCCACAAAATTTGATGATGCTGCATGAGCTCCACAGTTCACTTGGAACCAGTCCAAGACTATGTCTTTCAAGTAGACACAGGTACCAATATGTGGTGCACACCTGACCTCTTCTGGTCATGCTAGTCTCATGCCGAACATGGAGGTGAAATTTGGTTGCTCTAGCATTAAATATTTAGGAGTTATGCCTCAGTTCTTTATTGAGGATGAATCCTATTCTTTACTCACCTATAGAGTGCATAAGGCCGCTGTCTACGTTGGCATTGAGAAGGTTGGACATTGCCAACACGGTGCAGTGTCGAAGCGATGCCAATCGGCGGGACATTCCCCTCTTCCTTCCACCCACTGCCTGGCCCTCGTCCTCCACCTCACTGCAGTCGTTCAGCAGGTTCATGAACAGGGTGAAGTACCTGGCCACAGAACAGACAGGAATGGGAAATCCAATGAGAAAATGTGTCACTTTTTAGTAATTAGTTTGCTACCAATTGTAGTTAAAGCAGGCCATTGTCCTGACACTGCATGTTTGCTATGCTACATATTTTTTGTCTTAACATGTTTGAGAAATGTTTGCACACCGTTGTGATGCTTAACTCACATCTTCATTTATATATTTTATTCATACTCTTCTACTTGATATGTTCTTGAGATGCTGGCATTCGTTATTAGGTCTAGTACAACATTACATTATATGTTTGTCCATCTCAGGCGAATATTAAGGGGGGCAAATTTAGGGCAAATTTTGCCAATGATTTTTGCTGGCAATATGCTCTCACTAAAGACAATGTCAGTTGGAAATCTAGCTGAGCAAGATCAGAGGGCAAGCTTCGCTGGCAAAAATTAGACTTCAGCCAGACTTCAGACTGCCCTCTTCTACCGCAAAGACTTCAAATGACAATTGCAGCCAGTGCAAAGAGGTGAAAAGTGTTATAAATATCAAACAACTAGGAGTAGTTGTGTTTTTGTTTTTTGTTTTTTTTTTAATACATTTAGGCTAACTGGTTGCTGGCTGCTAGTAGAAAAGATTTTAAAAGAGGCGATTTTTCATTGTTAATGAAACTAGGGTTAGAGTTACCTTTTCATTAGAAAAGCAGAGACCAAATTGACAGTGATGGCAGCAGTCTCTGCCAATTCATCCATTTCCAGCTGTCAAAGTTATCAATTTTGCCTATTGCCCACTTTACCCATTGCTAAGTCATTCATACTCATTGCCCATCATTGGCAAATTTTGCCCTAAATTTACCTCCAAAAAATGCCTGTGTATTATCAGTTTAAGGATATAAGATGAATATTATACACTACATCGAGGGAAGTATCTGCCATTTAAAGGAACATTCTGCTGTTTTTCATAATCATTAGCTCATTGTATATACCATAAGGATAATAGTTAATGAGCTGTCTCACTGCTTTTGTAACTTCCCTGTGTTGGCCCAAATCAGATCCTCCGAAGCGTCCAACAGACTATGCCATCGGTGTATGCAAGAAAGTGAAGCTAACTACAGGATCCTTACATTTTGATTTCACAACAGTACTACACAAACTCACCACAGAATAAAATTTGTGGACTTTGCTTGGCTAAAACATTGGTAATCAAAATGGCATCCCAAAATTTCTGTGGACAATGATATGGACAACTACACATTTTGTAGTATATTGACTGCATCCAAGCATATTTATGTAAGACATACTGCAGAGGAAATGCTCAATGGGAGGAGGACGGCAAGGCTTGCAGAGACCAGCAGGCTGATAGGACAGTGACTCTGAACTATTGAGAGCTAACACTGGCGTTTATGTTCCAACAAAATTGGAATTACTCTGCTGCTGTAACAAATCTAATCCAGACAGCTTTTGATCGATGCCAATAGCGGCCCCAAAACAGAGAGAACCCTGGTGCGTGTTACTTCAAATAATGGCTTTGCTTCTAGTTTGAATCTGTGTGTTTTGGGGAAAAAAATACATGTGCAATCAGTCACTTTTAGACCTCCCCAAAAAACAGTATTTTCTCAAATATGTTTTATATAATGTACAATCACACAAGACAATGAGTCAAATTGTTTTGCAGGCTTAGAATAAGATATTTTATTCTATGTAGCACTGGCGGATCACCCCGTCTGGGAAGCTGCCATGTTCACTGTAAAGTTTTCATCATATTCTCCAGTTTAATGGTAGATCACCTCCTCACCAGTATCCTATCACCTCTACCTGTCCATTATGTGTACTACATGTATGTGTATTACAGCTACAGGCATGGGTGCCCGATTTTGTATAAAAATTGGGGGTTTATGAGAGTGGAGTATGTGGGGTCAGGGAGATTCATGGCGTCATTGTTAAACGTAGTGAATGTTTTAGGCCATAAATGTAAATAAATGAAATTCAAATTCATTGTGTTTTGTAGGGCTGCCTCCAACCAAAGATTTTCCTGGTCGACCGGTAGTCGTTCAAGCCATTAGTCGACTAGTCCTTGCACATTTATGATATTAATTTCATTATTTAAATAATATTTTTTGGGGATGTCAGAAAATAGTTTGAGCTCTGGGGCAGAGAAAGAATGTTCTAAGTATCCTAACATTGTAAACACTGTGCTACATTACAGAGGAATACAAAACTGTAATAATGAACCTTTTAAATACACATTTTACAAGCACAGGCATGACGTGAATCGCCTGTTATCGACACCGGCAAAAGCGGTAATGATTCTGAAGTGGATGTGCCTATAGATAGAAATGCACATTAAGTTAGATTTGCAGTAAGCAAGGTAATTTAGCTTCCCCAGCCCCCAAGAACATTTAGATAAGCCTAATAGCGTATATGACAATATATTTATTTATGTAGGCTATCTAAAGTGGCCGTGCTAGGTGACTAACGGTAGGCTACTTACATGTTAGGGTTAGGGTCAGATGGTATGTCATGTTTGAGTTCAGCAAATGATAGGTGAATCTTTTCCTGCAGAGTTTACATGTCACCTTCTTGGAGTTGTCCTTTTACCCTCTCAAAATGATCCCACACTTTGGATTTCGTGCCCAATAATACATCCACTGTGTAACGCAAATGTAAGCCGGCATAAAGCTACTCCAGTGACTGAGTGTCGCAACTTCCTGTGTCCGTGGTTTCAAATTAAAAGCGCTAGGCGTAAGGCACAGCCCCCGAATGGAGTTTTATTCTTTTTTTCCTGTGACTAACTGATGAATAAAGGCTCTGCTCAACGACTGTAAAGTTTATTTTTTACTCTGACGGAGTGACTAATGACTCTTGTAGACTTCAAATCTTTATGCTAAGCTAACACTAAATGTTACCTATAGGAACCAAGGGGTGGACGTACCGAGGTGAAAATAATATCAAACATCTTGTCTTAGTCTGAGTAAGTCGGGAAAAAAGTATTTTGCCCAAAATGTTGGAGTATTCCTTTAAATACTGGGACATTTCCCCCTAAAAGCCAGACAATGCCTCTACTAACAGAAGAGTTCAGCGGAGGTCGGTTCTTACTTGAGGAAGAGCTGGGATTTAGCCTCCATCAGTTCTACTCCGTCTCCCTCCTCTGGCTGCAGTGGAAGGCCAGCTAACAGAGACACTACTGCCTCCATACTGGCCTGGTCCAGGTCCCTGTATAAGGCATCATGTAAAAACAGGTTAGGCATGTGGCAAGGCACTTTGCTAAATAAATATCAGCCTGCACGCAAACCCAAGATAAAATACAAAATGTGCTATTGTTTAGAACTCAAAAGTCATGAATGAAGTAGGCCGTATACTTCAAACGAAGCAGAACTTTCTGGGTAAAAAGACGTCACAAGACACAAGACATGGTGTTCCCTGTTCTTTCGGTGTGCTTTGTGCACGACATCACAGCCTAACTTTGTCTTGTGTCTTTTCTACTGTCTGTGATTGGTTCTGACGTCACATGGCTGGTCACGTCACCGCTGAGGCCAGAGCACAGGGTTCACGCTCAAGGCAAGCTGATTCATTACTTCCGGTGTCGTCAGGAACACATCTTGAGATAGCAGCATGCATTTGGAAGAGTCGCCGAGTTTGATTGGTAGACAGAGCTCTATAGTGCGAACATTTCACTCGCATATGCGAGTAAAAACTCCTGTATGCATATGCGGCACATGTGTGACTGAAGAAGGCCATTGTTGCTGAGAGAAAATATTACCACAGCATTTCCCTGTATATTAAGTGTAACAGCCTCAACATCGCCACCGCCGCCAAAATTATTGGTTAGACTATCGATGTATAAGTTTGATCAAAATAGATCTCTGTTACTGTCCTTCACTTCCACTTTACATCAGCCGTGGAAAATACTGCTGTTTTTTACACTTCTCTTTTTACACTGAAGTCTAAAGCCAGCCACTCTACACAGAAAAAGAGCAGCCAGTGTTTTTCAACACATACTAATACCTGTCTCCAACATCCAACAGATCATTTACGTGTTTGACATTTATATCATACGTTTATATCGCAATATTATACGCAATATCATAGGATATCTTAGGATCACAGAAGAGTTTTTTGTTACCAGAATATCTGAAACTATATAAATTATTATAAAAAATATTATAAATTTTCTTTCATAAAAGTTTATTCACTGGTAAAAATGACCGTCTTCCTCTATTGTGGCGCTGTGTTTCAGAGAGTTTCCTGCATCAAGCTGTTTCTCAACCAGGGAATCGCCATCAGTAAGCGCGCTCTGCCAGCGTGGAGTGGTATAAATAGAACTGCAGTTCTTGCGGAGTATACTGCATTCGGTGTTCCAGGACGTTTTCACCGGGGTGTTCTAACGTCTTTTTGTCTTACGCCTTTTGAAGTATACCCCCAGCTTTAAGGCACCTTGTCAGGCACTTGATATCATCATCGGCAGCTTGGTTGGAGGTTCCCATCACCCAGTCAGTCAAGTACTCCACCATTTTGTTCCTACAAAAGAGAGGTAGACAATAGCATGAACCTCAGTATCCTCCTGGGGCCTCACATATAAATTTCATAGATTTCACACTAAAAGATGGTGTACTCACAAAATGGAAAAACCACTTCATCAAGCATAGGGGATTTTGGATATTATAATATCGTCATATAGCGTAAGTGTTGTGTTTTCTTGATTTTATATATGCGTGCTTATTAGCAACGCACATCCTGGATTTTTTCACCGGCGATTGGAGCAAACATGGTCAAAGCAAGATGGAAAAAAAAGCCTATTAGGCTGACAGGCCCGGTAGTATACAGAGAGAGTGAGGGTCGAGAGAGCTAGACAATGAATGGAGTGAGGGAGTGGCGTAGCAACCCAGATAAAAATGTTTAAATATGAAAACAGTTTTGCTCCAGAGTACAGAACTGGCATGTTACAAATATATTGTTTCCGCAGTCCCCTAAGATCCACACATTCCTGTTTTTTAGCCATACAAAAAATTAGAACAAATACAGTGAAGCTGCTTTTAGCTACCCCAGACACTACAACAGCCTGCTTGCGGACATAAGGGCTGCTGCTTCGGTCAACATTTTTCAATGAAAACTTAAAACCCATCTTTTTAATTTTGCTTTTACTCAAGTGCCTTCATTTCTTTGTAGTGACTGATTTTCTAATTTTACTATATTATATTTTAACTCTATACTACTCATTTTGAAGCCCATTATTCCTTTTTAATTTTAAGCAATTGATTTTAATCTCTTTGAAGCGCAATGCATTTTTTAAATGCAAAATGTGTTATATAAATAAATTTTGAAGGACTCAAATTTCAAATGCTGCTGGTAGTAGCTTTAAGGATGCAAATACCCCGACAGATACAAATGTGGCACTGGCAGCCGGGGTGAAGCTCAGCAGATGGCACTGTCACCAACCTGAACTTCATCTCCTGGCAGAATGACAGGTCATCTCTTCTCTCCATCATCACCTCCACCAGTTGGCACAGCTTGGTCTTGATCTGGATCGCATGGACCATGTTGCCCAGAATGCGGACATATCTGAAATATAGAGGGGAGGTCAACACAGCCCAAAACAACTGACATCCATGGTTGCATCCCACTGAATGAAATTCAGCGGGATGTGCGGGATTCAGTGGGATTCAGCATGTGTGTGCACATACTGACCTGACCAGGTTGAGCATCATAGTCTCAATGCTGGCCTGTCCCAGGTGTTCAGAGCTGCCCTCCGTGTGGTTATCTAGCAAGTTCTTCATGATAGCAATGGTCTGCTCCACAAACTGCGTGTTAGTGTCATTTATAGGGACCTGGAACACAACATAGTGACT
The DNA here is from genome assembly GCA_900302535.1 of Neoniphon sammara. Taxonomy (NCBI): domain Eukaryota; kingdom Metazoa; phylum Chordata; class Actinopteri; order Holocentriformes; family Holocentridae; genus Neoniphon; species Neoniphon sammara. The sequence continues at coordinate 10,414 of OMKZ01052458.1, forward strand.
TACTGAGTGCATTTCTGACACCAACAGAACTGTGACACCATCCACATCTTGAATATTGGCAATGGTCATGAAACCGTTTCATTCTGCAGATATATGGGGTCAATAATAGTCTTTTATTAAAAATGTGATCTGTTCCTGTCTGCGGATAATGATGAGTATTATTGTGGTTCGATTGGTCCCATATTTATTGCATAACTGATTAATACTTCATCGGCTGGGAAGGCCTTAACCTAAACTGATTCAATTCAACTGATTCAACAATATAGTTTGTGACCGAACTTTCACTTGAGTGATTGTTTCATAGAGTATAACTGCAATAAAATAAATATTGCAGGGGAATGCATCTCCTCCAGTCACTTTCATTCATAAAATTCACCCTGTGCGCTCTTTGTCTGTGTTTGAAACACAAAATGTGGTGGTTTTCTCACGTGGACTTTGTGACATGACCTAGACCTGACGTCACCTACCGGTGAACACAGTTGCTGGTAATTTCTCCGGCTCAACAGTAGCTCTGTAATGTTGCATGTTTTTAATTTAATGTTAAAGCAGAATCACTATTGTATAGTAGTGTAGCATATACTACCAAATGAGATATTTAACGAAGGCAAACTACATTCTTTTTTCACGATTAAGAATCCCAAAGATTTATCATTGTGATGAACCCCCATGTGAAGCGCATCATTGACTGTCAAGGCAATGACTGTCTCCTCCAGCCACGCCAAATCACCAGGGATGGTGATTAACACTAAAACAGCAGAAAATCAGTCCAAAAGCATTTAAATCTCCCCAGGTACAAATGTCATTGGCTATTTAAGTCTTGTGTTGCTCATAATAAACTGTTGACAACGCATACTCAGTCTTTCAGAATGCTCTCAGTTGTGTGTGGATGCATGAGCTGTATGCGTTAGTGAGTGTGGTGGTGCTTATGGGGTCTCGCTCCAGGACGGGTTTGTATGAGACTGGGGGTGACTCATCAAAGTATACCCACAAAGTTAAACTAGACTACACCACTGCATGTAATGATGATCACAAGAGCATAACCAAGTTCCACTTACCGGTCCCTGTGTGTCAAAGAACTTGCCGATACTGTTCCTAAGCTTGTTGAAGAGCATGGGGTAGAGCGCAGGGCTGAGCTCCAGTCCCAGCAGATCTTTGACATTGGTGCGAACGTGGAGGCCAACCCTGTCGTGGCCGCAGACCAGCAGGGCCAGCAGCCGATCCAAGAAGCGGCTCAGTGGCGTCTCGCTGGAGGCCGAGGAGGAGCACGAGGCAGCGGAGGCTACGGGGTTGGACACCTCACAAGAGACCACAGAGATCATGGAGTGTTTGCGCTCGCTCATGGGGCCCATCGGTGGGCTATAGGTGGCTGGGCCAGGGGTGCTACGTTGCTGGAGACAAACACCACCCAGAGCACACAGGAAGCCTGTCATGTTGATCCACTCCTGCTGTGAAAATGATAGAGAAACACTGAGTGGCACAGGCAGAGCAGTAGGAAGGCTGCAAATGTTCCACAACAAGGTGTCTGCAGTTTAAGAAAGCAAAAGTTAAAGGAATACTCCAACTTTTGCTCCAGCTAACCCAGATTGAGACAAGATGTTCGATACCATTTTCACCTCTGTACATCCACCGGTTCGGTTCCGATGGTGAGCATTTCATGATAGCTTAGCATAAAGCAATACTCTTATCTAAAAAATAAAATAAAATAAAATAAAATACATGATACAATGTGTGTACATTACACAATAATGAAATACATCTCGGATTTTTTTTTTTAAAACGAGAGTAAATAAGAAAGCTTCAGAGTTGCAGTAATGTTTATTTTTTCATTTTGACAGAGCTAGACTAATGACTCCTGTAGACTTCAAGTCTTTATACTAAACTAACATGAAATGATACCCATAGGAACCAAACCTGTGGACGTACAGAGGTGAAAATGGTATCAAACATCTTGTCTCAGTCTGGGTAAGTTGGGAAAAGGGTATTTTGCCCAAAATGTTGGGGTATTCCTTTAAGGGCCATGAAGTCCAACTATGTTTAGTAAAACATAGGACGCATATTGTACAGCTAACCCTGTTCTGTAGTAATGGACAGTCTTTTAGGACTTTGTCTTAAGTCTTTATAGACAATTGTGGAACTGAGAGATAATCTGCACAGTGGTTCTCAATGTGGGGTCCAGGGATACCTAAGGGTCCCATTTATTCTAAGGGGTCTGCAGTGAAATGAGGGGTACACTAACTTCTCTATAATTCAATTCATAAGACATTATCCCAGTTAGAGAACAACATTTCTCTCATCACTATTATCTCCCCAGATACAGCATAGACAGTTCTGCAATCCAACACCAAAACTTTCACTGTGTCCACAGCCCAATGTGTGTCAGTTGGAGTATCTGTAAAAATAATGGTCAACTGCACACAAGTATCAATGAGGTACTGTCATAAGGGATATTTAGGGATACATGAAATGAAAATGTTTCTTGAAAACATAAATCATACTGGTGCGGGATAAAAAAACAAACTGTACTCCCTACAACCTTTCACACATAGTTTGTGAATTTAATCTCTCTCGGTCTGTTGCTATTCCTGCTATATTCTTGTCTGATTGGGAAGTGTGGGCCTATATGTCAGTCGGTCTGTCAGCAGTTAGGTCCAGAGTGGCATATCTCAAAATCTATTGGTGGATCACCAAGAAATGTGATGACAATATTCATATTGCCTAGAGGATGAAATGCAATTTCATCCTCTAGCATCCCTCCAGCGCTACCAGCAGGCCCAGCGGGGCATCTGCGGTAGAAACAATGTGCTTGTTATTTATTATTTATATGGTTTATTTGATAGTGACAGACACAATATACATAGTTAAACTGAGAGCAGTTATCCTATGCGAGTATCATAGTATTTATAGCTGATGCTAATTTGCAATACCCGTCCCTGGAAGGGCTTTTGTGACATTAAGATGTTAAAGCAGTAAAATATTACAAAGAAAAAATAAAACAGAAAATGAACATACAGTAATAAGTATAAATAACAATAAGTAATAAACCTAAAATCTTATGCTTATTTAAAATATGGAAATGGTGGTACCTTATTTAATGTTTTTTTCTGTTTTCTATTTGACCTGGAGTTTTAGAATGGGGCACCAGCTGTTTGTGTCTTGAACAAACCCCTATGTGGGGAAGGCTGCCTCTAACTGGATATTGGAGACTATTGGTCTGGCTTATACTAGCATGGGTCTCCAGTCTCCCGCTGGCCTACGTGCACATTCCACTAGGGGTCAAGCTACTTCAGGGTTTTCTTTAATGGAGTTTCTACTGAAGAGGTGTGTGTGCCTTCATGCTGGGCCTCACCACACGTTTGCAGGTTTTATAGGTCGGATGTCACAGCTCTAACTCTGGTGCATTTGGTCTTCAGTGCTGGCTCTTCTCAGCACATGGGGAACCATATTTCTTTGTGAAGTGCTACTGGGGGCAGTCGTCTTCTTTACTTTTTCTTTCTCTCTACTTTCTCATAATTTCCAATGAAACGAATGCTATGACAGGGAACTTTAGGTTATAGATTTAACTTGTGTTCTCTTATTAGCATGAGTGAGCGTCTCATTAGTCCACCCTCTTTGTTATGAAAGTGAGGAAGAGGAGAACTCATTTTGAATAATGACTGACACCATGTCAACCCAAGATATTCAGGAGAGGGTCCAAACCCTCCTGATATCACTCATGCAAGACAATCTGGACTGTCGTAGTGTTATTTGAGCTTCTTATGAGGTCATGCAGAAGGGGTTCCCATAAAGAGATATTCACTGATGCTAATCAGGGAAGCGAGGTTATACTGTACCATACCATTGTTTCTAGCACAAGTATGCAAAAGGCCCACAGAATCTCCATCCTTTTCGATCCAACTGTTAGTTGAATCTCTCCAGACCTTTGTGAGCTTGAGACAGATGGGTGGCTACTGCCCCCACCTGGTCAATTATTGTAATGTTCTGAAACACCAGGACGCTGTGCCAAAATGTACTATTCCTCCAGGTTTCATCAAAATAGGCCAAATGGTGTCTTGTTAATTTTTTTAGGCCAGTCAGCACAGGTTTTTACACTGTGCAAAGATGCAATTACAGAGTTTCATGCAGTCTGTCTTAAAAGTCTGTTCAAAGTTTTGTGACCAGTAGCTGTCTGTATCTGTATTTTTGCCACATAAACTGTACAGAAATACAGAGGCACAGAGTGTGTTCATTTCATCCACAGACACATGCCATGGCCATGCCCAGGAGCTCTGTGCGCCTGATATTACTGTTAAGGCATGTAAAGTGGTCAATTTTGCAGAGTTGAATTTGTAATTTAAAGTGCAAGGAGTTTAGACAGCACTCACACAACCAGCAGAGTAAAATGCCTTAAACAGCATGGAGGAGACAGAGAGATATGTAGTCCTTCTTGGGTAGATGGGTAGATGGAGCATTTCATGTATGAGACAGTTTTCAAGTTTCATATTCATGAAGCACTATAGATGACATATGTAAAAATGTGTTTAATTTTGCAAATTTGAATTTGCAATTTAAATTTTACATACAGCTATATTTTTTTAAATGCTTGATTTTTTACAAAATGTATATGTATATGTTTTATAAGTAAAGAAATACTATAACATGGTTACGAGTGTGCAGCTTCTGTCTTCTTCTGATGTCTGCCTAGTAAACCAGCACCTCACCAATTAAGCTGTGCATTTTTCCTTTTCCCATGGAAGTAAATTATCAAGCCTCCTACATGTACTCTAAGCAACAGTACTGTTGTATGACTTTCCTTGCTGCAAATTGGAAAGTGTGATGATGTTTTGTATTTTTTCTAATAAAAAATCAGGCTGATCGCACAATAAATAACATGTTTATTAAACAAATTGTTTTTTAATAGATAGCTGCCTATTTAACTTTATTTTAATAATAATGACTCGAATCACATTTATTTAGGCCGACACCATAAATTACAACTAAATGTGGCAAAATATTTTTCAGCACAGGGGATCAGTGATTTTGATTTCAGAACAGTCAATAACAACAATGCCTGGAAATCCAGCTATATTCATGAAGGCAGCCTGTTTCTTAATATTCTGGCATTGAATGGTGGGGAAATGAGTGAACCTTCGGATGATCTGTGGTGCAGTTAAGGGGCTTAGCTTCTATTCTGTTTATTATTGTCTGGGATGGTCCTAAATCATCACTGCTACATTGTTGCATGCAGAGGAAGTGAAGAGTAACAAGTACTTTCTTTTCTGCTGAGAGGGCACACGATCGTCTCGTCAATGGACAGGATGATTGTGTGCCATGGCTTCACAGGCAAGGTCAGTTACATAAAGCATCCGACCTCTATCTATTCATCAATCTAATCAAATAAGTAATATTAAATATTTATAAAACATCCCTGCAATTCATACCCTGAGATAGGAGTGATTTATGTCATAGGAATTTTGATCAAATGTTTTCATTCCTATGCATTAAAGTAGGACCAGAATTGTTTCGCTCTGACAATTTTCAGGCCCTTAAGAGTGTTTTCCTGCTCTAAGATGCTTATTATCTATGTGCCCAGTCCCGAATAAAATATCGCCTGAGATATCGTATCACGTGATGGACTAACACACACAGTCTAGTACCCTGACCCCCCACTCCAAAGGTACCAAGAAAGTGAAAACCACTCCATCAGTGTTCAGCCACTTAATTACACTTACCTGCCCATCATCTGCCTTGTTTTTTGGGAAGTTCAGAATGTGTTTGGTGGCTTGTTCCCATTTAATATTCGTTTCCTCCCAAGCCTAGAGATGTAGCAGACAAAACATATTGAGATTGTGTGTGAGAACCTTGAGCAATGAAAACAGTAATTTGTCATTATTTATATGAGCATGTATGGTCCAAAATTACACCCGAAAGCTCACAATAGTAAAAAAAAAAAAAAAAAAAAAAAAAACTTCCAAACAATACTTTTTAATCAACCAAAATAATTAATCCTACTCATTTTAATGCTATACCATGTATAGTGTCAGCTACTGTGTGATAGACTTCACAAAAGCAAAACACAAGAGGAGATGTGAAATTTTAATTTAAAACGTAAAAATGGATGATTTTCTTGCTTTCATCTTCATTTCTTCCAGAGATTTTATATTACCTCTGGCTAATTGACAACATGAATAAGAAAGTGACATCACCAAATTACCCCAAAAATGGAAGGTGTTTTAGTGTTTTATGGTTTTCCTTTTTGTTCTACAAACATCAAGCTAGTCAATAAAACTTGCGGCACTAAGACAACTTAAGGTGCTACCATTTGTGCAGAATAGAAGAAAGCCAATCAGGGGCCTCTCTGATAGAGTCGTTTTGCTAGAGTTGTTTTGCTGTGATTTGATTGGAGAATGGGTAATGAGCAAAAACAGCACATAACCGAAACACTAAATTGTTACTAACGCAAAAACTTACCAGCCAGTGTGGCGAGTGAGCCTTACTGATTTATCCACCAAAGAAAAGTTTTACAGGCATTTGGCACTTAGTGGAAAATCAGTTGAATCCCTGTGAGTATATCATCTACCAGCTCAACCAGCAGACATGAATTAGGCAAAGGTATTTAAGGAGAACAGGAAAAAAATACTTGAATTTTAAATGAATTTCACCTCAATGTTTCCTGGCGTGGGATGCTCTATCCTCCTCAGCAAAGCCATTACCCTCTTCTGCAAGGTGGAGCGACCTACCCAAAAGAAGAATCAAAGGGAGCAGACAGTGAGAGTCCCCAAGTTGAACATGTCTGTATTTTCTCTATTTAGATGTAGCTGAATCTCAACAAGGTGAGGTCAAAACATAGTATATGGCTGGACCGTGTATGTATATTCTGTTCTTAGCATGCAATAAATTCCGACTGAGCTGCAGTCAATGGCCAGGGATAAAGAAAAAACTGGAAAGGGGAATAAAAAAATTGACGAAACATATTAATTTAATTATCAATACATGGACTGCTCCTATTTTCTCCTATTACAACACTCAAACTGCTGTTTCAATGTCTCAAAATATTGCACTGATGCAGTTTGCCATGACTACATGAGTGATTGACACCATGTCAAGTCCCAGGCACTAGGTGCCAGCAGGCAGCTCGTATGCGTACGAGCAGAGCGTTTTCTGTGTAATGTTACCAGGAAAGATCGTCGTGACTTTTCAACAAAATTATGAAATCCTAAAGGGGTGGCAGTAAAAATGTCGTGGCGGCAGGCTGCTACTGTTGAATGTATTGAGGGGATACACTGTAACAGCACTGCAGAAAACAATATATTTTACATTATCAGTCTATGTGTATTTCTGTCTGTGTGTATATGTATAAATCCCCCATTTGCCTGTAACAGCCTTTTGTTGCAGCTGAGCTGGGTTGTGGCTATAAAGGTGAGTGGCCACAGAGCAAGGAAGTAACTGTAACAATGAAGGAACACAGTAAGAAAAAAGAAAGATCAGCAAAGATACACATTCACATGCAAAAATCTTTGTTGCTTTTTATAGTGAAGACTGGCGGGCTTCACTGTCTTCTTCAACGCCTGTGACAGCCTTGTGGATGCTGGTTACCACACCTTCAGGCTAGATGCCATCCAAAGTAAGTGGCATATCAATATGAGAGACAAGTGTTATGGCAGGAGCTTGCCCAGCTAAGGTGGAGGAGGGTGGGACTGAAAAAATACTTCCTGTCACAAGGCATAAAGCTACACATTGTAGCTTTGACAGATTGAACCCTTGTAATTGTGTTTGGTAGAGAGATTGAACATGGCATGTTTTTTGGCCAACCTGTGCCCATCATGTTGCTGACTGAGGCCAGTTCACTGAAGGTGGCATAGTTGGGCAGAATGGTCTGGACGGGAACCTCATCAGCTGCGCTGCGGATGTCGGCCTCCTCACAGAGGTGGCGGAAACAGGACATGGCAACCAGCACCGCCTCAGCATCCGGGCTCCACAGGAACATGTAAAGAGAAACCTCCAGCTTAGTCTGAGCCTGCCGGCAGATAGGGATGCCGCTTCCCATGGTGGCACATTCCTGTAAGGAGGAGGGAAAGTACAGTTCACATACAAAAAAATGTGACAACCCAGGCTGTTTAATTACATTTCAAGCTAAAATTGACCACGAATTATTACCTTAGGCAACATGACTTGAGAAAAATAACAGTCCATGGGGACTCCCTGTATATTTGTCATATGTACAGTAAAGTCTGTCTCCTTCCAGTCTGCCTGTAGCACAATAGATTTAATTTCACCTGAATGCATTTAATTCATGTTATTTTGACCATCACAGCTATCCTACTGAGACAGCGTCCGTCCCAGGAAATAGATCTTTCAGAGCCTCTGGTGTCTACCTGCCATCAATTTTTCTTACAGATTTGGGAGCAGCTTTAGACAGAATCCTGACACTTCATTATTTCAAGGAGGCAATTAGAACAATTTTTATTGTCTCCTAACACAAAATGACAACATCTTTAAATGTCACAAAGATATGGGGCATGACAGTCCCAAGAGTAAACTTTGTCATTGGTCTTTTCCAGTTTGCAGACCGCCACCTGTCAGCCACTGGTTCATGAACTGGTTCTGTCACAGTTGCATTCAATCTCTTGCAAAACAGATAATTCCCATAATCATTCCCAGCAAAGACAAATGATCCCCCTGTCCCTTGTTTACAGCTACAGTACTTACTTTATTTAATTTTATTCCGTGGTTGAAATAATGATCAGTTTAAATGTTCATCACTGCCCATAAAAGTTGTTTGTATCCGTTTTAAATTATATGTACATATCCAATTTAATTCTGTTTTGGCTTTATTTATACTGAAATTTCATTAGGTTAACTCAGTACGTCATCTTTGTTAAGACACGCCATTACAAGCTTCAATACAATACATATACTGTAACATCCATCCTTAAAATGTTATCTCGACTACATTTCTAACTTTGCCATTATCAAGTCGATACTGGCAGGGCCAACATGACTCGAGTTCATTGGACTGCACACACCAACTCCCATCATCCCATGGGCTGCTTCATAGGTCCAGTTCATTAGGGATTTAATACTTAACAGCATTAAATTTTTGCTTTATGAAAACTATTCTGACAGGAAAGACCATGTCTGAACACCTGAAATAAAGATAAATAAAAAATGTAGTTGCAAAGCTGTTACTTTACTGGGACAGGTTGCTAAATATAATCAACATATGGCAGAGACTACAGAAATGAATGCTGTTGAATGTTTGATGAATGAATGAGCTTTTTGTTTGTTTTTTTACTCAAAAAAATGAATGACATAATTTTCTACTCAATGCATGCAAGACTGAAAGGCTTTTTCAAGACCTCACACTGCACAGAATTTCCATTTTGAGAACTTTCTCTAAATTTCAACAGCATTACAGCAACAGGTTCACCAAATGGTTACAGAGATCATCCTTCACCAAAAAAACAACAAAAAAAGTTCAAACACCTATGTCAGCCAAATATCTACACCAGCTCAAGAGTCTTCAATCAGGACACTCAATCCACACAACTGGTCCAAGGGTGGTAAAAGACAATTTCTTGGATTCATTAAGTATATTATTATTATTATTATCATTACAAGTTTGCTTCCTTCAGTCTGAACAATTAGATAGTTTAAGTATAAGTATAAGCAGTGGTTGAAATAGCTGAAACAGTGTCTGAAGTACGTGAAGCTGTAACTGAAGTAACTGAAACAGTATTTGAAGTATTTCAAACATTAGTTGAAGCAGTAGTTGAGGCACTATTCAATGTAGTTGAAGCACTATATTTATTATCAATACTATTTTATTGGTTTCAATGGGAAGTTTTAGTCTAAATGTTGTTCCTGCTTTTCCACACTGACAAGAATTAAGTTCTGGATACACATTTGAGTAAATGTATTTTTTTCCATTAATTTGGCATGTATATCATCAAGTGATGTACTGATTATGAGTACAAATACTGCCATCAGCCTTCAAAAACTCTGCTGTTTGAAGCCTTGTGCTTGTTCTACATCATTCTTATTCTGTGTTGTTAGTTTGTGACAAACATGTTTGTTAAGAGCATGAAATAAAGTTGACTCTACCTTGTTCTTGAGCAGAAATTTATTCCTGCAGATCAGGATTTCCCTCAGCCACTTGAGCACTTCTGTTCCATTGACCATTTGATGGCCAATCAGCTTACGGCAGATGAGGAAGAGCACCTGGGAACTAAAAAAGGGAAGAAAAAAAAACAGGATAGAATTTTTCAACAGGATGCACTACTGAAAAAAAGTGATGTCACTAAAAAATACAAAATTTATGCAAGCACAATAAATTCTTTAGTATTTCAATCACTTACAACTGATGCAAATGTTAATTCAGTTTACAGTATCCAGTTTTCTTCTTTATTGACTTACATACCCATGGGCCATACATGCAGTTTAAAAATAGTTGCATTTGGAGCTGCATCAAAGAATATTTGACAAAGGAGTTGGGTAAAGATGTAATTTTCCATACATGAGCTACATTAACTATGACAAGAGTTCTGATTGGTTTAACTCTTTGGCCTTGTCCACACAGGATGCGTGGCGGCGGCGTTGCAGAGCTGCTGCATCTCACACGCGTGGCGGCGTCCACATCAGCAGCGCTTCTGCTGCATTGCTGCTGCGTCGCTGCTACTGCAAGCCCTATTTGTCTACACTGAGTTTGCCTTTGATAATGGCCATGAATAACACATTGTTTTATTTTAAATTTAATTTAAATTAAGTTCAGACAGAAAAAAAGGTTAAGAAGCTCAACTGTAAAAATATAAAAATAAATAAACAATGGAATAGTATCTAATTCACATTATGAGCGGGACTTTAATTTACATTATAGGTGAGAGAGAGAGAGAGAGAGAAAGAGAAAGAGAGAGAGAGAGAGAGAGCGCACCTCTGTCAATTCTCAACAACAAAGATGTCTCCAACTGCCGTTTTACCAAAATAAAATAACCAGCTAAACTGATGTTATACTGACGTGCTGTTTGAGTATATGAGCCAAAATACGACTACAGAGTAAAGTAAATAAAAAGACATTATGACAGTTCCATATTAAGATGACAGATGAGGAAAATGACAGAATATTTAGGGCGTATGAAACTCTTATTTTGTTAAATCGCCAGCAACTTCAGCTGATTAAGGATACAGAGCAGGCCACCCGCAATCCCTCAAAAGTGGATAAACTTTAAATTCTGGTGAGTATTTTGACTTGAAAACACTCAGCCAGGGGAGAACAATACAGCACACACAGATGTGATGATGAATTGTGGTTTTCTACAGCTCGTTTAGTTGAAATCTAAGTTTCTAGTCAAAATGAATGTACTTTTCCATATAACCCGGCTACAACCAAAAAACAAAGCAAAGCAGAAAGTTTTGGGGTGCATGTCAGCTAAATGACATGCAGCTGATATTTAGATATTAAAAAAATAATTATTTCACTGTATTTTAGCAAAATGGTGCATCTTTCTCAGTGCTTTCTGCTCGCGGCACGTGTGAAAAATAGGCTCCACGCCGAACTTCTAGATGAGGCGGCGCTGCTGCATGGCGTGAGCCGCGCCTGAGACGCGCGTCTCATGCGTGCTGTGTGGCTGCTCTAATCTGTCAACATGGACGCCTAAATGAAAACCGACAGGTAACGCAGCCGTCACGCATCCGGTGTGGACAAGGCCTTACCCTCTAAGTTATATACTGCCAGGAGATGGCAGTTGTGTTGACTATTAAGGGATGAGAGATAGAAAGATCTAACACTGGTGAGTCCGGCTGTTTTTGGACAGACTGCTTGATAACTCCTGTTTGGGAATCACTTCTGCATCCCAATTTTGTGATTTGGGCTGATTAAGAAGGGTGTATTTTAAAAATCTTGCCAAGTGCAGATTTAACCATAATCTATCAGTGAAAAAATTATATATGACTCATGAATTGTGATTTTTTTTTCCATGGATAACTCAGGGGACGAGTGAGAGTACCTGATGTCCCAGAAGGTTTCTATGGGGGCATCGGGGTTCCACAGCTCTATCGTCTCCGGCTGGTGCAGGACCAAAAGAGCCTGCAAGGTGATAGCAGGGGTACAGTAGGAACCAGGCAGAGGAGAAACACAACACTATGTGGTAATATGCAGTAAAAAGAAAAGAAAAAAAAACAGAAGACAAATGAAACATCTGAAATTTCTTCTTTAGATTTGGGGGCAGGAAATACAATTCAAATGAAGACAACAGCATTGGAGCAATGTGTCAAGTTCCACAGCATGGCTACCAGGGAAATTAAGAATAAAGTTAAATCATGATAGACTGTTATTGTTACAAAATATGTAGCTGGCAATTCCTAAAATACTTAACAGGCTCTACACTGACATGCCACTCAATAGCCAACTACAAATTGATTTCCTCTTATAAATTCATGAATAAAATACTGCTTAAATCAGTGAATTCATCTGTAAACTTAAAGGGTAATCACTATAGTTCGTGACTTTGCAAATGTTTTTTGAGGTAGGAAATACATTCAACGTGTTTATTAGGCCTTAAGGACAAACACAATAGGTCTCATTCATGAAACGTTAGCAGAACAAATTTATGTAAGCTATTCACAGAAGCGAATTTATGTGCATTTCAATTTTCATGGATATTGTACTAGCTCCGATCTTTTCATGCCTAGGTATAGATCATAGGTATGAATGAAATTCACACCTGCTCAGGACTGCTCGTAATGTTTCATGAACGAAATCCAATGTGTTTTGGTGAGATATTCTGAATGTAAACAAAAACAAGTGTGTTTACAAGGAAAGCTACATGGGGTAAATGTCCAATTAATCTGTGGCCATGTGAATAAGTCTTTAGACATTTGTATAAAATTTGTAAAGTGAATTTTCCTTTGAAATTCCAATGTTAATCTCACTTGGTTTAGTTAATAAGAAGCAGACGTGGCACACGTAGGTCTGTTGAGATCTACATGTGCCAGGAATGGACAGAAAAACAATCAATGTAAGCTTGAGTCACTGAACAAATGCAGAATAACAAGGAATTTAGGAAACAAAAATGAAGAAAAGAAGTGCTATAGGGAGAAATTTTCAAGTAATGGAAGAGAGAATTAGCATTTGACCTCCATGGCCTCTTGGGAGAGCTGGGTGGTGTTTGTTAGCGGCACAAGCTGCACCAGGCCAGTGATGAGCTCTGCTGTGCTGCTCTGGATCTCTGGGCCTTGCTTCACCGGGTTCTGACAAACAACACACACACAGAGACTATGAAAAAACTGCTAGCAAACAAGCCTGTTTTCAGACAATACCTTCCATATACCCTTTTCAGAGAAGAGAGGAGTAATGCTATATTCGCGTCCAATGGAAAAAATGGTAGAAAATACTGTTCACCTAATATTTCAGATGGTAAATACTAGTGGTGGGAATCACTGGGTAACTCACAATATAATACAATCGCAATATTTTACCCATGATGATGATCACAATCAAGGCGATATGCGATATATTGTAAGATAATCTGCTATGATACCCCTCAATATCTGTAACTGAAGAAGAAAAAATAACTGGAAAAGTATAAATAATTTTTCATTAAGCAGGAATCAATCATGATTTTCAGTTAATATGCACACCTACATATGGATGTTTTATGTAAAACGGTATATATAAAATCCAACGTAAAAATAATTTATATAATCATTGAAGGTCGTATATAAATATGAATTTAATATAGATACTAGGGCTACCCCCCAAATAGTTGACCAAATATTAGTCAATGAAAAGAGTCTTAGTCGACCAAGTTTTCGCTGATCAGTTAGTCACAGAAAAAATAAATGAATAAATAATTAAACTCCATTCGGGAGCTGCAGCTAGCACTTTTAATTTGAAACCGTGGACACAGGAAGCGGGAACAGTCTCTCAGTCAGTCACTGAGGTAGCTTTATGCCGGCTTACATTCATGTTTACATAGTGGATGTATTATCGGGCAGGAAATCCAAACTGTGGGAACATTTTGAGAGGGTAAAAGGACGACCCCAAGAAAGTAACATGTAAACTCTGCAGGAGAAGATTTGCTTATCATCCATCGACTTCAAACATGACGTATCATCTGAAACATGTAAGTAGCCTAACGTTAGCCACCTAGCATGACCACTTAATAGCCTAGATAAACAAAAGTATTGTCATATGCGCTATTAGGCTTATACAAGTGTTTGCTGGGACCTGGGAAAGCTAAATTACCTCGCTTACTGCACGTCTAACTTAAAGTGCATTTCTCTCTATAGGCACATTCACTTCTCATTATCGCTTTTGCCGGTGTCGATAACGGGCGACTCGTGTCCTGCATGTGTTTGAAAAATTATATTTTAAAGGTTTTTTTTTATTACTCAGTAATGTAGCACAGTGTTAACAGTATTAGGCTACTTTTAACATTCTTTCTCAACCCCAGAACTCAAACCATTTTCTGACGTCCCCAGAAAATATATATTTAAATAATTAAATTAATATCATAAATGTGCCACATCTAGTTGACTAATGGTTTAAACTAGCGGCTACTAGTCGACTCGGGAAAATCTTTGTTGGGGGGCAGCCCTAATAGATACTCATTTAAATAATCATAGTAATACTTCTTTTATTATTCACAACCGCATTAAAATAGATACATGCAGAGTGCCATTATGTTTAATAAAAGTATCAATACTTAGCACAAGTGTATCGATAATGTATCACGAGAAGAAGTATTACTATTGTATTATCAATTTAGTGCTCCACCCATAGTAAACACTACTTTGGAACTCTCAGCTGGTGATGGATCAGATTTCTCTAACTTTCCTGAATTCTGACATCACCAAAAAGGAAACACATGTAGTCAATATAAAAACAATTGATTCATCTCAAATAAAATGATTAAAATCAGCACCATGCACCATATAAGTCATTTTGTGATCTGGACTTTTAAAATGCCATGACAGTGCATGACTATTTGCTGTATTTTCATTTGTGGCTGACATTGCAAGTTAAAACAATATCACTTGGGTCATGTGTGTTAGATGTGAAAAGAAGCAACCAAACTTCGTCGACACACAGCTTCAATCGCGGCCTCATGAGGGCCTGAAATACGTTTGAACACATGAACATTTCAAATTCTTTGCTTTTCACCGTTAGATTGTTCCGGCAGTTTTTCCCATAAGACATAAACGCAGCATAGGGCAAGGCATGGTAGACTCACATGCAGCATGAGTTTCGGGTCAGCGTGGATGAGCTTGACCAGAGCAAGGAGGAGGCACTTGTAACTTCGAGTGTCCAGTTCTGTGGCTTTTTCTTTGAACTTAAGGCTGGTCATCTTCTCTTTGAATGTCAGACTCTGTAGGAGGCCAAGATGGAAAGTAGCAGCTGTTGGTGAGGCTGAAGCACAACTCATTAAAATGTCTTGGGGCATAAAGGCAACGTGCTACGAGGGAATGTGCTACATTTCTGTAAATACATGGGTTCAACCTCACAATTCACTTTCCAGTCTTTGCCCATTATTTCTTCCAGGAAGGAGAGAGAATACTCTCTCTCCTCTAAATAAAGACTGGTTGTAGTGGAACTGCTACTGAGGGTAGAGTGTTCCAATAATTAGTTGAATTATTATAGTAATTAAATTAAAATTTTTATATATTATACTTATTATAACAAGACATGTATTTCAAATACACATGATATATTGTGTGTAAATTACACAATGTATCATGTGTTACACGATAATGAATTACACATCTTGGAATTTATTTTAAAAAACAAGAGTTGTTTTGGGAGAATTTAGATGGTAGGAACTATTACCTAACTATTAGCTTCCAAGCTACTCTAAGGTTTATTTTTTTACTTTGACAGAGCTAGGCTAATGACTCCTGTAGAATTCAAGTCTTTATGCTAAGCTAACACGAAATGCTACCCATAGGAACTGAACCAGTGGGTGAACAGAGGTGAAAACGGTATCAAACATCTTGTCAAGGTAAGTCTGAAAAAAGGTATTTTGCCCAAAATATTGAAGTATTCACAACTCACCGTTGTCATGCGTAGTGGGGCATGGCTGCCAAGGCTTTGGATGACCCGGTTGAGGGTGTCGGAAAACATAAAGCGAAGCTCTCCAGAGTAGCAGTACACTGCATCGATCTTAGGCCACCAGTCCAGATGGGACTGAAAGCAGACAACACAAGAAAGAAAATGAGAAGGAAATCGTAAAAAAATAAAAATAAAGCACTATATTATTGCTCTAATGAACCTATGGTATACAGCTGCTGCATCCAATAAATTATGCATCTGACAAGAGCTACAGACTTACATTGGTGATTATTCTGTGCAAGGAGTTGACCAGGACAAAGTGAAAGGTTGAGGGTGAGGAAGAGGCCAAACAGACCTTCGGGAGAAACAAGAAATAATAGATTTCAACATTTAGGTCCACTGACTCACCAAACTCAGTTATCTAAAAAGAAGAAAGAAGTTGACATAGACTAGGGCTGCAATAATCACCCCATTGCCACCATATCACAGCATTTGAAGGCCTATCGCAGCCTTGTGTGCTTCATTATCATGAAATATTTAGTAAAAATTCTTCAGCAATATTATCCTTGCCATCTTTGACTATTTCG
>OMKZ01052460.1:0-17969 GCA_900302535.1 Neoniphon sammara
TATTACAAAAACATTTACAGTTTTATACCTGCGCTGTTTTTAGAGGAGGACATTTTTGGAATGTGAAATTCCAGACAGGGTAAAGTGAGGTCTGCCATGAAATTTGGACGCGTGAATATAAAGCCTGACCATTTGACGGATGGCATTTATCATAACTATGCTTCACCATTGCTATTTTCTGTAACCAAAAATTATATTTTCAAATTGCTGTCACACGTTCTCACTGAAGAACTGCTGCACCTTCATAACTGTGGCGCCACCTGCCGTCTGAAAGCTGCAACTGCCCCCTGTCAGTGCTGAGTGTCACGGACAGCCTGGGAAGACTTTTAAAATAAAAATAAAATAAAACTTAACTTAAAATCTACACTTTATGTAATAACCTAAAAACTTTAAAACCTTGGGATAAAATAACTTTCAAATTCAAACCGATTTAAAAAATGCATTGTGCTTTACTAATTGCAACATATTTCACAGACTGTCTCTTTTCAACATGGAGGAGCAGTGGCTCCTCACCCTCTCCCTGGGTGAGCCTTCCTGCAAAGGAAGCTCATTTCAGCTGCTGCAGTCTTTTTTTTGGTCGTTGATATACTCCAGTATGAGAACGTAATAAACAATGTAATGAAATAAGCTAACTTACAGTACTTGAACTTATTATGCTACGCGGCATCATATCATCACATAGAACATGAAATACTGCCATATGAATTAACAAGAAAATTTACTGACTTCCTGATTCTTGGATTTTCAGACGAATGAATGTGCAAATGAAACAAACAGCATTTCGTAATAATACGTCTAATAAAATAAAATTAAAATACATTTTCATTCGTATATGAATTATATACATCTTGACATGTTAGTAAGAAGGGATAATCCACTCCAAGGCGGACTTCTATCGAATAATACAGCCTCCTCTGCAGAGATCATTATTTTACAATAAAAGTTCACCTAGGAGGGGATCACTCTGCTTATTACACAGCTTGTAGAGCTTCTCCATACCAACGTTAGTATAAAAAACAAAGAAATTACAATACAATTTTTTTTAGGGTGGGCCATGCTCTTGTATTTATTTATTGAGGTTGCCAAGCAGCTCAGTTAGCCTCCAACAGGCTGGGAGAGAGCTGGGAGAGACACTCCCCTGCTGCTGTCACCTGATTGGAGGAAAGCATTTCACCTCACTTTTCCCTGTCTGCAGTGGGCGGAGCCAGTAATCTAGTTAAAGAGCCCCTCCGGTGGCCTCTTGGTGTCAAAATGCTTCCTGAAAAAGAAGGTGACATATGCAGTTCCCCACCAACCACAGTCTCAGTCAGAATGAGCTTCATCTGTGCACAAGGGGTAACCACACTGCTTTCAGTGATTTCAGACACACATTGCAACTAAATCATTGGTTCTCCTGGTAAAATGGGAGTTACAGCTAATTACAGACAGCTGGCACAACCAATCCAAGCCTTGATTAGCCTGCTGCACAGGTGAGACTCACTGTGATTGGTGTGATCTGCATATGTCACTTTCTTTATCAGGAAGAGTTTTGAAAGTGACTGAGATCATGAGGCCACTGGAGGGGCTCTTTAAGAGGTTCCAGTCAACTGCTAGTTCCTTCTGTTAGCCTACAACACACAGCCGGTGTTGGTTCATTTGAACCAACAGGTACAGTGATGAGGTCAGTTTGACAATGGCCTTGACAGTTATTCAGTTATTCAGAAATTATAGACTGAAGAATGCCTTAATTGACCAATCAGAATTGAGTATTAAACATGACCATGTAATATGTACTAATAAGCATTACTACATGAAATAAAAATCAGACTGTATATAGAAATAACATTGTTAATAGTTATTTATATTCAGGTGTCAAAGCTGAATATAAATTATTTTAAGTGTCAAAGATTAATTTGAAGTGTTTCTCAACAATTACACAGAAACCAAAGTTGATCAGGAATCTCATTAATAATAGTTTGGAGCCCAAAGAACAATTAAGATATGGTTTGACAGATAACAGATAAAAAAAAAATATAAGTGCTTTCTGGCCCAACAATTCCAATCTCATGCAATCAATGTACATAATCTATAGCTCTGTTTCCATTCATCTCATTATTGATGCACTGAATGTATAAGTCTAATTTTGTTTTTCTTGTTACTGTTGGAATTCATTATATTACTCTGATGACTGATATATATCCAACTGTGATGTAATCTTACAGCAAGCTTTAAATTTAGTGTAACTTGCCACTTGAGCAACACCACCTTGGACTCAAACCTTCAAAGTTTCATTCATGTGGTTCAAAAGCAGAAAAGTTGGATTTAGTTCTGGTTCACAGAAACAACCACAGTCAGAAAGCAAAGTATTTGGGCACGACATGTATCAAACATGACTTTGTGTTATAAAATTCCAGCTGTGGCTCACTGAGGTTTTATCAGATCAAATCTATTATTATTCACAGAAATGCTGTGCTGTGGGCAGCCATTCTGATGCGCCACAACTGGGATAATTTGTGTTAGAATCTTTATTTACCCGACTTAATTGTACAACTTAGCAGGGTGGTCATGTGCCCTTCCTGCTGGGAAACTTAAGTATACAATAAATCCAAATGAATGGGACACGAGAATCAGTCAAGCTTTTAGAGAAAGGAGAAAAAGTTGATGTAGGTCACTCTTCACATACATCAGCAGCTCCTCAACCAACATGACAAGTGAAGACTGGGGGCATCAGTGTGCTTCCTCCTGAGTGTGGATACACCGGTGCTGCCTGTATGCCGTAGATTGAACGAAAAATCGCCCGCATTTATCGCAGTAGTATGGTCTCTCTCCGGTGTGAAGCCGCTGGTGTGTCTTGCAGGTCTCTAAGTGTCTGAAGCTTCTACCACACTGGTCACAATGGTAAGGTTTCTCTCCAGAATGGATTCTCCGGTGTGATCTGTATGAGGATGCCTGGCCGAACCTCTTCCCACAGTGGCCACACTGATATGGTTTCTCTCCAGTGTGGATACGTTTGTGTACCTTGTATGTGACGGGCAGTCTGAAACTTAAGCCACACTGGTCACAGTGATATGGTTTTTCTCCAGTGTGAATAAGCTTGTGTCGTTTGTATGTAGTTAAACAACTGAACTTCTTCCCACATAGGTCACAGCAGTATGGTTTCTCTCCAGTGTGAATAAGTTGATGTTGTTTTAGTCTACGTAACACACTGAAAGATTTCCCACACTGCTGACAGAAATAAGGTTTCTCTCCTGTATGATCTCTTTGATGATCCCTGAGGTATTGTGCTCTTGTGAATGCTTTGCTGCACAGCTGACAGACATGAGGTTTCTTCCCTGTATGAACTCTTTTATGATTCCTCAGGTATCGAGCACTTATGAATGCTTTGTTACACTGTGGACAGACAAAAGGCTTCTCCCCCGTATGAACTCTCTGATGTTCCTTAAGTTGTTCCGATCTTGTGAAAGCTTTGTCACACTGTGAACACACATAAGGCTTCTCTCCTGTATGAACTCTCTGATGCTCCTTCAGGTTGTCAGATCTTGTGAATGCTTTGTCACAATGTTGACAGCGGTGACGTCTGTTTGTGTTTTTCTGTTTCTGTGGAGAGAGGAAAGAGAGAGTGTAAGGTTGGAGGGGATGGTGGAGCGAGCCAAAAGGTAAGGATAACTACCTCTGATATATAACACTCAGCTATGAAAGCATATAACATGACCCACGGACAAACTGGATGGACAGAGAGAAGCTTGTTCCAGCATGCAATGAGTAGAGGAGCTCTTCAGCTGTTCAGAAGCAGCGGTGTGTCTTCAGAGTATTTGAACGAGTGAAGTTTCTTTTACATTTTTCACACGAATATGGTTTCTCCCCAGTGTGGATACGCTGATGTTGCTTGTATGCAAATGACTGACTGAAGCTTCTCCCACATTGTTCACAGCAGTATGGTTTCTCCCCACTGTGGGCGCGCTCATGTCGAAGGAGGTTTCCTGAGAGCGTGAAACTTTTCTTACAGTATCTGCAGTGAAACGGTCTTTCTCCAGTATGGATGATCTGGTGTTTTGTTAGATAATGTGACGAACTGAAACATTTACCACACTGCTGACAGACATGAGGTTTCTCTCCTGCATGCGCACTCTGATGTTTCTTCAGGTATTGATAGGTTGTGAATGTTTTGTCACACTGCTGACAGATGTAAGGTTTCTCTCCTGTATGAATTCTCTGATGTTTCTTCAGGTTGTGATTTTTTGTGAACGTTTTGCCACACTGCTGACAGATGTATGGTTTCTCTCCTGTATGCACTCTCTGGTGTACCTTCAGGTTGTGAAATCTTGTGAATGTTTTGTCACATTGCTGACAGCGGTGATGTCTGTCTGTGTCTCTCTGCTTCTATAATGACAAAAAGAGAAAGAGGGGAGAAGGTGGTGGGGCATGCTAAAACTACAACTACCTCTACCATATAATACAAGGAAAGTGACATGACACTTTCATAATGAACTCATACAACTGACATCTGACATATAATATATATACTCTGGTATTAGCCTAACCTACTTAACCATATGCTGTTGATTCATCATGTTTCTCATTAGAATATCTGATAGTTTCAGAATCAGTTCATGTTTACATTAGCTTATGCAAATCTTAAAGTAGGGAAAATCTTGTCAGCAGAATGCAAAAAACTTTCTCTATCTTTCCCTCTCAGCAATTCCTTCAGCTATGTTGCTCTGCTTTGAGTGTTTTTTGTTTTAATTTATTTAAAACATCAATGGCAGTATCTGTAATGTTGTCTTCCATTTTCTGGTGTTGGCCATAATTAGTTAATATGCTATGATCGCTCACACTCTGGCACAGCTTGATCACATTAACAATGTCTGTCTGCCCCTATAGGGACGCTGATTTGCCTTGACAGTTTTAAACTGAGAAACTGCAGTTGAATTGAACAACACCACAGGTCTGGAGCCAGGATAGGACCAGACTAACAATAATTCAGAAGCCCATTGAAGTGTCTCCACAGAGCAACAGACATTTTGCCCAGGGTAAGGAGTAGGGTTGGGTACCAAAATTCGTACTTTTAAGGTACTTTTTAATTAGCATCGATACTGCTGAGTACCAGTCTATGTTTGATCGATCAGTACCAAAATTAGTACCTTGTGAGTGGACTGTATTGTAATTCAAGTGCTGTATAGCCTACACGACGAGAGAGAGAGAGAGAGAGAGAGAGAGACTATTACGTCATCCCTGCCTTCATGTGCAACATTGTCAAAATATACCAAACTCGATGCAGACAACGCTCGCTGCAATATTTGCAATGCAAAATGCAGAGCTGGCCAGGGAAATACATCTAACCTGAGGAAACACATCTGGTAAAACACAAAATATTTCTGAATGTTGAGGACTGTGCAGTGTTTGAAAGCCTGAAAGTCAAAGCCAGTTTTTTACAACTTAAAATACAGTTGGCATTACGGAGAAAAAAAAAAGGGCAGAAAAAAGGTACTGTTTGGTACCGGTACGGAATTACAGGTACTGGTTCCAGTATTGGTTCAAATGTGATTGGTACCTAATCCTAGTAAGGAGGCCAGGACACCTTCCTGGAGTCAGGCCTGGGAAAACAGCTCAGAGACAAGTTCCTGTTGTCTGGACCTACAATGAATTCCGGGTAGGGTCAACCTGGTGGCTTCACAGTCAATGTGAAGTGAGTTGAATGTGAGTCAGTTTCTGCCCCAAGTGGAAGAGTTCAAGTATCTCAGGGTCTTTGTTCACAAGTGAGAGTAAAGTGGACCAAGAGACTAACATATGGACAACCAGAACAAAGGGCTGGGCAATAAAATGATAATTATCTCTAAATAAATTTATGAAACTACGTCATGTTTGATAGAATGTCGAGAGAACTCGTTCCATGCTTTGATAGACAACAGAACATCAATCATGTGGCTGGAATACAGCTAGGTAGCTACACAGAGTTAGCTTGAGGCTAGGTGCGTTGATGTGATGTAACCGGAGCGCACGTGCTAGTGTTTTGGCTGCTGCACTGAACAGCACTACTGAAAGAGAGGGAGAGACTGACCAAAGAAAAAATGAGCGTAAGCCTAAAGGAAAACTTGATCGACAGCGTTACAGAGGAAAGCAGCTCAATGGACACAGCCTCCAGCTCAAAAGACGAAGACATGTTGACAGGAATTTGGTAGTGTGGAAATATTTTGGCTATTTAAAGTTTGATAAAAAGCAGAGCAGAGCTTATCTGGAAATACAGTTGAATGTTCAGCATTGCACATTTTACTTGGCTCATTTGTCAGGTTTTGACAGAAAATAAATAATACTTTAAAAAAGTATTATTTAAGTATTATTTATGATATGTTCATCTTTCACTGAGGAGTAAAGGGAAAGCATTAACATTAACAAAAACAATGATTTGATTTATATCATATATATATCGATATCGTATGATATGAAAAAAATTATTGTGATAATAATTTTTTTCCATATCACCCAGCTCTACCAGAGCGGGGTGAAAACATAATCCCTTCCAAGTGTCTCAATGGAGGTCATTACTGCAGCTGTTCATGTGCTTTCCACAAAGAAGCTTTCCCATAACAACAAGTGTTATGCAAGCAAGCAATTTTTATTTATATAGCACATTTCACGCATGAACAACGCAAAGTGCTTTACACTGGATAAAAAAACAAAACAACAGAGTGAAAATTAAAAAATAAACAAATAAACAAAAAATAAATAAATAAATAAAACTGATAAATAACATAAGGACAACATGTGCATGGTAGCCCAGAATTGCATAGGTATAACAATAGGTGTGCACACACTACATCCAAAGTGTAAACACCTACATGCATATGTAAAAGCAGAGATACAAATGCATGCATACATAAGAAATTATATTAAAATCAGTCATCACATGTTGAGTTTTGGACCCCTCCGAACACAGGCACTAGTTTCTATGGACTTAACTGGGCCTGCAGACTGTCAAACTGTAGCATCACAACATATCTTGCCAAACGACCGCTCTCATCCAGCAGACTGATCTATCAGCTCATGTCTGCCAGCTGCACTCATGTGGCCCATCTGAGCCACGAAAGTAGCAGCTCATGAGAAAAGGCAGCCCATAAAGAAATAAGGGTAAACAGAAATAAGCAGAACAACCAGGACTGTTTGCCGGACTAGCACTGTTCAGGTGTCACCACCAGGAGGCTCCAGTAGGACAGTTTTAAAAAAATAGTCATCAGATGAGTGACACTTCCTGCGTTCACATGCACTTCGGGAGATTTGGCTACTCGCCTCAGACAGCGGTTCCCCGATTTCTCAATTGCTATAATGTTGGTTAGACCAAATTTTACTCCTGTTGTACTTTAATGAATGAGCTTGTATTTGCACGTTTGTTTCACAACTAAACACAGTGTAGGCTATGGGAGAGCCTCTCAATTACAAATGTGAAATTTTCATCCACACGTGAAATAAGGACTTTTTTCCTGGTAAATGGTGAAAAAAATTTTATAAAGCAGAATCGGGAAATATGAACTGAATAGATGTGACCATGGCCACACAAGCAGGCACAGATCAAAACATGAGCAGAATATATTTTAGTTTTGCTGATATTACAAGTGTTCTTCTCTTCCTTTGTCAATTTGATTGTGTGGCAGGCCGTAGCAGGTAAAAAAGGAGGTGTAACAGGTAGGGAGGTCTTGTAGGCCAAGAAGAACTGAGAGGAACGAGTCGTGGTTCAGGCCGGCGGAGAGAGGCAGGTGCACGCCTCATTTCACGCTGGCGTGCAGGGAAGGCTAAAGCGCAGGAGGGATTGGTAGGCCTGAGGCTGGTTTTGGTGTTCCAAAGTTAGTTATGTAGTTTTTTAAATGCAGTCAGTATGTATTTTAATATTGGTGTAATAAAGTATTTTAAGAGCGTTTATATTTCTTTTCCTGCAGAGCATCAGTGGTCCATTAGCTGCTCTTGCCATGAGATAATTTTTGTTGTTTTTCTTATTCATTTTCTTTGGGTTTTTTTCTCTGTCTAGTCCGCCCTGGCGAGTGAGCTGGTGACAGGCAAAAAGATCTGGGTATTTTCCTTGGGACGGACTAGTTTTCTTTTCTTTCATGTTTTTGTTAGTTTTGTTTTTTGTGGATCTGCTGGATTCTCCCTCCACTCACTAACTCAGGTGAGTCCCAGTCAGGCAGGGCGGGCTGAAGGTGTGAAGTGATTGTTCGTTGTTTGCAGTGGAAATAAGCGTGTCAACTTTGGGATGTATTAACTCACTTAGTGTGCTGACTTTATTGATTGATTTGATGAGTGATTTATTGAGTGTATTGGTGTGCTTAATGAGCCATCGCCCCGACCCTGTTAGTGACAGCTGGGAAATCAACTGTGAGGGGGTCAAAGTGGGGAATATAAAATGCCAAGCCCTGAATCTCTGTAATAAAAACTGTCACTTTTTACTTCCTTGATTGTCATTCTTATTAAATGCTTGTGACCTGCAGTGGGTGTAACAACTGTGATATTTCAATTCCTGTGTGAAGATTTCAGGATATATAATTTAAATAAAGAATGTCACACAATTTGATGAGAAAACGCGCCGACGTTACTGAAACCGAAAAAAATGAATACAGAATTCGATCCCAGAATCATTATGCTTTTGCTACATGGCTGTTGCCATAACAACCAGAATAAATAGCCAATAAGTTAAAACTGTCATCCAAGAATGCTTAAAAATACAAATGTCTCTTACAGTGTTTCTCACAGGCTAACAATATGCATGCATTAAAAAAAATCAACTAAAAAAATTGATACAAGCCACCACTATGGAAAGTATTTTCTCATCTGTGGCCAAAACACTGAATTGATTTTCAGGGCCTCCGGTGATCGTCACCGTATGACCACGACGAATGCATCGTCTTGGCTCTTCTCTCTGATCTAACCAACAATCCAACATCAGCGACACACAGTGACATTTTCTCTCACCTCAGGTGAAGAACTCATTCTGTTGAGACCAGGTTCAACACGGCTGTCCTGAACTGAGACGGAGGCCCGACGACGTCGCTCTTCTCCTCCGCCAGCTGCCTCTCTTCCCGCCAATCAGCTGTGACATCATCAACATAAAACCATAATGTCATAAAACCTGTAACGTCAGCAAAGATAGTCTCATCTAAGCCTCCGTCCACACTAATCCGGACAAATCTGAAAACGCTTATTTGTAAAATTTTTTCTCCGTCCACAGACGCTTAAATTTATTGAATACGCATGCGCAGTAGCAGTCGGACCGGGTCGGGTTTCTCTTCAGTGTATTGAACTGTGGCACCATCAATTATTCCTGCCACCACAATTTCACTTTGATCAGAAAAAATGCCATTATGGTTGCCATGCTCATTGTAGTGGTTTCTATCCTCTCCTCACACACACACACACACACACGTCATGAAATTCTCCGTTTTCACCATTTCGATGTCCACACTACAACGCTGACCCCGGCGGTTTCAGATTTATCCACTTGGTGGAGCGTTTTCGAAAAGCTCCGTTTTCGGTGGGTGAAAACGCCGTTTTAGTGCGGGCGGAAGGGCGAAACGCAGATTTCTCTGGATTAGTGTGGGCGTAACATGAAAATGTAATAGAGTTTAAATCTCTCGCGCCACTAAGCGGCTGCAGCTTTAAAAAAAGTAGCTGACAACCTTTTTTCCCATCTCCATTACTGACCATGAATCTAAACTCAGCGATGAATTTATCTCCGCTGTCTGTCTGTTCGACCTCCCAATCTTAATATGGAAGCCAAATTCATTCCTCCAGACAGTGTGTGTCCCAGTCAGAGAGCCTGTGTGTGTGTGTGTGTGTGTGTGTGTGTGTGTGTGTGTGTGTGTGTGTGTTGATGTCGCTGAGCTCCTACCTGAAACAGTCCGAGGGCCGTGAGCCTGAGCTGCTTCTTCATCAGAGGAAGACAAAGGCTTTTCCCTGCTCGCCAAGGGCTCTATCTGACCTGGAGTCTTCTGATTGGACTTACTGGACGCTCTCCGCGGACAAACAACAAGCACAACCATGCACATCTACCGTAGGACTAACACAGTGGTAGCCTCTCTTCCACATTCGTCCGCCATGTTGCTTTATACACTCCTCTTCATTCTTTTTTCCTACAAGCGAACTCTCCGCTAAGTTAAGTTGCTGCCCCCTGTGGTGTGGAAGAGTGAAAGACGCTTCTTCATGGATGGAATCTCTTATCAAAAATGAATAAATAAAACAAAATGGCTTTGTTGTTTCTAGAGCAGAATAGATTGAATGCAAAACTCCATTTATGTCACAAATACAGGTTTGTAGACTCATGAATATGATACTTGGTCATGAGAAAGACAAGTTATAAAAATATCTCTTATTTATTACTGACATTCTATTAAGTTAAAATAACATTTTCTTTTTTCTCTTTTTTTTTGGTACACTCAGCAAACAGCATTTAAAGATATGAGTATTTTAAGTACAAGTTAAATGTTTGGCCTGAGGGCGGCGCTAGAGGACAGGTCATGAGGTCCCAAACTGAAACGGCCATACTCAGGGCAAAAAACCCTTAGCCCATAAGTTTCACACTGGTCTGAATCTAATTAAAATAATTGTGTAGCAGAAGAGGAGAATCTGTCTGATGAAAAGTTACAACTGTCTCAGAGCCAAACTGCTGCAACCGAGCGAGTCAAGACTGTTTTACACATAAATGCGGCATGGGGCAATACAGAACTGAAGTGGAAGTCGTCATTTTGCATCATTTTGCAGCAACAGATTAGCATCTCTGCTATTTGATGTATAGACCGGTTGTACATAAAAATGCTTAATTTAGATATTAGACACTATCACATTCTGTTCTATAATATGACTGTTACATACAACAATCTAAAGCCTAACAATGTGTTGCTCAACCTAATCCTCAAGTTATTAATTTTTTCATCTTTGCTCTTGAACACCTGATCAAGTTTACCATCACGAATTTGCGCTCCAACAGCTGACAAACTTGTAAACAAGTTTATTGATATCAGCCTTTATGAGTTGTGATATATCACCTTGACATATGGATGATGTCACTGATCTAGTTTCTTCACATTCCAGCCGACATACGACCTGGGAAACAACAGTTGGTCACATGACATTTTCCTGACTTTCCATGTTGAGGACAACATGAATGCAGAATTAGATCTGATCAGTTCCTGCTGCTCATCCAATCAACATTAAGCTCTTAACTGAATCAAGGGAGAGAAGAACTGGAACAAAACGTTGAAGGAGAAAAGCAACTCGAGGACTGGACTGAGAAAAATGATATAATGTATTATACTCTGATATACTTCAATAACAAATCTTATGATCTAATATGATCTGTTCTATAATCTTTTGTGACATACTTCCAGTATGACACACCATATATTATAGAAAGCAAAAGCGCATTAATATACAATGTTCTCATGCCGTGACTGACCATCACTGTTCTATATTTTACCACGTACAGCATGAAATACAATGAAATACTGTGAAGCAACATGAAGCAAGAATGAAATGTATTGCTTTTAATATTCAGAAACAAGAAATATTGAAAGCACAAAGAAAGATTTTTCATTAAACAGCATTTAAAAAATATCTATCATTTGATACCAAAAAGAGCAAGATAAAACTTTAACACATTTTCATTTATATTCCATGTGAATTTCAAAATATCCCTTTTAACATGGATACCAGAGTATCTAGACCTATTAAGTATTTGTTTAAGGAAAAAAAGTAGACTGTAATTGTATATAGAAATATAGAAAAAAAAAATCATATTCGACTGTGTCACAGTTGTCAGAGAGTTACAGGCTCATTTGAAAATTTCCCAAAGCGTACACAGAAATCGAAGTTGCTCAGGAATTTCACTGCAAACACTTTAGAAAACAAAGAACAAACATTTGCTTTAACAGGTCAGTGACACTTCAACACATCAGTGTCTCTTACCTTCCTGAGATCATTTCCACAGGCAGCTCTGCCCGTCTGGATTCACCTGCCAGCTGCAGCAACAAAGACCTGGATCTGTAAAGGCCTCATGTTTTACTGTCAAACAAAGAATGACACATCAACTCATTTGACTAAAACTACTAAAATGTTAGTTTCATGTCCAACCTGTTAAGCATAATTCTTCAAACAAAGCAGAAGTCATATTAACCGAACTGAAAACCAAACTGCTAAAATCACTTGAAGGATTTTCTATTTAATGTGTTTCCTGTTTCCTCTCACATACCTTTATATGAAAAAAAATTCTATTTTTCTGTTATTCTTTTTATTTGTAAATACTATTGTAAGATTGCATACAATAGGACTACAAGATAGTCAAACTGAAATCTTTTTTTTTTCAAAAGACTCAAGGCCAAAATGAAAAGCAGCAAATGAAATGTCAGACAAAAAAATGAGAAAAAAAATTCCCATGTCAACCGGTCAATATTCCATATCAGGCACTAAATACACTGAGATCAGTTTATTGACAATCTATCTTTGGCTAAACCCTTCCATACTTCCACTCCTGCCTTTATATCTCCACTAGCAACTGCAATCTACACTGCTTTATAAACTATACAACCATAATCTATGCTGTTCATAAAGTCTGGACCTCATTGAGATGCAAAAGTGACTGAAATGCCACAACCTCGACCCGTTGCCTTCCTGTATCAGAACACTGCATCGAAACTTTCTTTGGCTGCAGTTGGATTTTTCTGATGTTGTGTATCCTGTTGATACCTTGATGTTTTTCACCTCCGATGTGTTTGTACTTGCATGTCCAGTATATTGTTGATATGTCATGTAAGCTCGCTGGTGTCTGCCTCCTGGCCTAGTTGTCACTGTAAATGAGAACTGATTCTCAATTGGCTTTAGTGGTTAAAAAAGAAAGGTTTAATTGACTTGTTGGTCTGTTGAAGTAGCCAACAGACTCTGTCCTGTTGACCTCCAGACCATCAGACACCAACAAGCTTCCAGACATTCTTACATTCAAGACAAAACACCAACCCAGCCAAGACCGACTGGAGTCAGAGCTCATAGCTGTGAAGGATTTGGAGTTCAACATTTAGGATCAGGCTTTTCTCGCTCCTCAGAATATCAGCATCATGCATCTTGAGAGGAATTCTCTCATCCTCATCCAGCCAGGCAGCACCAAGGCCTCAGCCAATCCAGTTCTCATCACACTAATTGAATTTCATCATCATATCTATTTCATTTATCACAGCCTTAAGAAAAAATCTTACTGCTCTCTATTTGAGCCACAGTTCCATGCCAGTCAATCTGACCATTGATCATTGTTTCCATACATGTTGACTTTAATTTTAAGACACAAGTGTGCAGCTATTCTAAATCATTTCTTTCATGTGTGATCAATCAGTATATCAGATGAGTCTCAGGAATTACCACATCTGACTGAGAGAAAAAAAGAGAGAGAGCGAGAGAGCCAAAGAAGCTTGTTCCAGCCTGCAGACAGTGGAGGAGCTCTTCAGCTGTTCAGATGCACTGGTGCTTTTTCATCACATTTGAATCACTGAAGCTTCTTTTGCACTTGTCACACCAGTATGGTTTCTCTACAGCGTGAACACGCCGGTGTATCCTTAGAGGGACCAAATTTGTGAAGGTTTTCCCACAGTCTTGACAATTATAAGGTTTCTCTCCTGTGTGCCTACGCTGATGTGTTTTGAATGCCCATGAGTGAGAGAAACTCTTCCCACATTGGTCACAGTGATATGGTTTCTCTCCAGTGTGGACTCGCTGGTGTCTTCGGCATGCACTTACTGTAGTGAAACTCATCCCACACTGCTCACAGTGATATGGTTTCTCTCCAGTGTGGATTTGCTGGTGTGTTCTGTATGAACTTGATGAAATGAAACCTTGCCCACATTGGTCACACTTGTATGGTTTCTTTCCAATATGGCCAAGGCAGTGGTAAGTGTATGAATATCTATGAACAAATCTTTTGCCACAGACTTCACAGCTGTATGGTTTCTCTCCAGTGTGGACAAGGTGATGTCGCCTGAGATCCGTTGGCCTTGTGAAGACCTTCTCACACTGCTCACAGGTGTACAGTTTCTTTCCTGTGTGAAAGGACTGATGGGCTATTAGGCTTCTCTCCCGCTTGTAACATCTGCCACACTGTGGACAGACAAAAGGCTTCCCTGACAAATGAACTATCTCATGTTCCCTCAGTTGACAAGGTCTCAAGTATGCTTTGCCACAGTGCTGACACACATAAGGTTTCTTTTCAGCATGAATTCTCTTATGTGCCTTCAGTTTAGCAACACTTGAGAATTCTTTATTACACTGCTGACATACATAAGGTTTCTCTCCTGTATGAATTGTCTGATGCTCCCTCAGTTGAACCGACGTTCTAAAACAGTTATCGCATTGCTGACAAATATAAGGTTTCTCTCCTGTATGAAGTCTCTCATGAATTTTCAGATGAAATTGTCTTGTGAAGGCTTTGCCACAGTGTTTACAGATGTGAGGTTTCTCCCCTGTATGAGTTCTCTGATGACTTTTCAGAAAAGAAGCGATTGTGAAAGCTTTGCCACATTGCGGACAGACATGAAGATTTTCTCCTGTATGGATTCTCTGATGTTGCTTCAGTGTAGTTGCTCTTCTAAAACTTTTACCACATTGCTGACAGGTGTTCGGTTGCACTCCTGTGTGAACACTCTGATGCTCCTTCAGCTCCTCCTGTCTCAAGAAAGCTTTGCCACACTGCTGACAGCAGTGACGTCTGTCTGTGTCTCTCTGTTTCTGTGGAGAAAGAAAGAGAGTCAATTATCACATCTGAAACCATGTAATGGACAAGTAGCATATTAAGCATATTATACAGTATATTCTGTGATATTAAGCATGTATCACAGTAGATAGATAGATAGATAGATAGATAGAGAGAGAGAGAGAGAGAGAGAGAGAGAGAGAGAGAGAGAGAGAGAGTCCTGTACTCTGTACCTCTAAAACAAGAGGGGAAAGCTGCCTGCTAAAAATCTACAGAAGACTAACCATCGTGAACGTATACAACTATGATCGCATTTTCAGCAAGAAAACACATCTACTAACATTAGGTCAACACAGTCAACAGTCAGGCTGCACATTATCCCAGGTTCAGTGTGTTTGAGTCAGACCTGCACAGACCTGCTGAGGGATTTTAATCCCTGCTGGAGAAAACACCGCTGCTTTTCCAAAACTGTTCAGTTCTCAGCTGATCTCCGGTCGGTGACTGTATTAACGCCAGGTAGAGTCAACTTTCCCTGCAGCTCGAGTGCTGTGGGGTTTTTAAGAAGGCCAGTCGTTTCTTTAAAAAAAATTCTCCCAAGTAATCTGACACACCCTCCAAAATAACAAATGATGATTCATTTTGTTCTGATTTACTCAGATTTACATCAGTGCGGACAGCAGGCCACAGAAGCGATGCGACTTTCATGGGTTGTAATGTAACTGGAATGACGATGCCCACCTTTACTTAGTAAACACACACACACAGTGCCTGGAAGAGTGCGTTTGATTTGTTTCTATCCTTGCCAAATTTTTGGTCTGCCTCACCATCTGTGATGTTGATTATAACAGGCAAGGATGGATGACAGTCTAAATACTACTATTACTACTATTACTACTACTACCAATATTATTAATAAAAATATATATTATTATTTTATATTGTTTTTATATTATTATTATTATTATTATATAGAATATAATAATAATATTACTACTAATAATAGTTATTACTATTATTATTATTATTGTGTTTTACTTGATGGCCTTGGTGCCCTGGCATCTGGCATCTTTTTTTAATATTTATTTTTATTCTTTCACCCACAGCTATTTTACATAGATATTTTGAGATCTCCGTGATTTCATGTGATTTAAATATGGCTTTTTATAACTTCATGGAGGGGTTAATTCACCAGATAAAAGGTTCAAATGTTTGGAATACCTTAAACTAAAAATATGTAGATCTGTCTTTTCTCAAAAATAAAATAAAAAAAAAGCTAAACTAAAAAAAAACTAAACTATACTAAACTATTATAGTTGAAAAGGGCAAACAGTGGAAGTTCCCTTTATTATGCCAGATACAGCAAAACTGCAAAGCTGATTGTAAACTAGTGGCGTTTGTCATCCGTCACCGTGACAACAAGTGGACTTTCAATCTGAAATAAGGGCTGGATTAGCGTCGCTGTTTCCATCAGCAAGAGAGGGGGAGCAGAAAACCTGGACGTGTTTGACCAACTTTCTTGTCAGGAGGACAGACTGCCTGTGTGAGGGCCGGGCAGAGGGCAGAGGGCTGTGAGAGTAAAAGTTTTGTTTGGACAACTTGTAAATTAACTTGTTCATAGCGATCAGCTGTGAAATCGGTGCCGGTCAGGTCTGTCTCCTGGCTGGGTTCGGGTCCCACATTTTGTGGTTCTTCATGGGCCTGGGACCAGCTTTCAGATTTCCTGGTCTTTTTCAGTTCGGCCACTGAGTTTTGGACCCGTGAAGACTTCCAGCGTGTAGCCTAGCGAGCAGCTAACTTCCTGCAGTGGCGCTAGCTGCTGTTCCCTGGTATAATCCTGGACCAGGACAACGGTTCAGTCCAGAGTGAGAGGAAAACAGTATGGTAACATAACAGAATCATATTTTTCATGAAATATGTAGACCTATATACCTTAAAACCCTCAGTGGCTCAGCACGACTGCCACCATACATTCAGCATTTAAATTCTCCTCCTTCTTAGAACATTTTTTTTAGTTGGTCAGTAATGCCGTCTACCCTGCCTTAATCTGGGGAATTAAACTTGGGCCGTATCCAATTTTTATGCCAGTGAAACCTAAGTTTTATGGAGGCCGAGTTTCTTGTTTACAGGATATTTCAGAAATTAGAAAACTGTGGGGGAATGACTGGATTACTGAAGTGTAAACACACTGCACGTGAAGGTGACGAACTTATACTTTACTTGACTTCCATTTTATCGTCCTTCCCACAATTCCTCTTTGAGTTGTGGCAGTGAGTTAAGTCGTGTGTTGAATACCTCACAGCTCTAACTTACAAACCAACAGGCTAACGTTACCATCAAATAACACCACCAGAGACATTTTCTCTCACCTCTTGTAGAGAACTCATTCTGCTGGCACCAAGTTCAACACAGCCGCCCTGAAGTGAGACAACATGGCCGACGACGTTCCTCTGCTCCTCCATCAGACGCCTCTCTTCCCGCCAGTCAGCTGGTGGGAAGACATCATCAAAGAAGAGAGCATAAGTGAGACAGGCGACAGGCTTGTTTGAGATGAGCTGCGCTTCACCTCGAAAACAGACAAGAGCAGCCGGCAGAAGGCAGGGGAGGAGATTTAAAAAAAAAAATCCAGTCAAGTCGGACAGCTCGAGAGACGAAAAACAAGACAAATATACCTGAACCTGAGCTGTTACTGATGATTTCTCTAGAAGGCTGAGAGCTAATATTCCAGACTCTGTTACTGCGCATTAAAAGTCCACATAAAAATCATATAACTATCAGAGGCGTTCCACAAACCTTTCAAAAACCTCACCTAGGTCTGAATCAATTAACCACTCTTAGCTTCTAGCTATGCAGCAACAAATCAAGACCATTTTCAGAAAAGGGGGAGCAAACAGGGAATACGAGCCCATTCTTATTTTATGGAGCCACAAGTCAGTTTGTAATCTGATTTATTTTGCTAAATATCCATACTAAATTAGTCTACTTTAAATAAAACTGAAAACTGTAGTCCAAAATAAGCATTTCAGCTTCAGGTCTCAGCCCCTCCACGTTTGGGTCCTGGGCAGTCAGTCCCCCTTTGTCCCGTCAGATCCCAGTGTGTGTCCCAGTCAGAGAGCCTGTGTGTGTGTGTGTGTGTGTGTGTGTGTGTGTGTGTGTGTGTGTGTGTTGATGTGGCTGAGCTCCTACCTGAAACAGTCCGAGGGCCGTGAGCCTGAGCTGCTTCTTCATCAGAGGAAGACAAAGGCTTTTCCCTGGTCGCCAAGGGCTCTATCTGACCTGGAGT
>OMKZ01052461.1:0-10100 GCA_900302535.1 Neoniphon sammara
TTTCAGTCCGTTCTTTAGTGAACTCAGTGTATTGCACAGATATTAAAGGGCTCTCAACGCTGATGTGCGCATGTACTAAAATATTGTTAATAAATGAAGAAGCAAGAGCTTAATGGTCGCCCTGCCTCTAGTTTCCTCCTATCCTTGCCTCCCTGCAGCTCTTTCCATCCTGCTAAACTCCGTGAAAGCACTCTCTGTATGTGTCTGCGTGTCAAAACCAAACACATAGTTTCCCATTGACTCCATGGTTTTAACAGCAGCCCATGCAGAGCATTGCTTACCTCTATACACACACACAGAGACCCACACACACTTTACTCACACGTACACTCACTCTGAATAAGAGCTGAATAAATGATGCCACGTGTGTCTGTGCAGACGTGCAAACTGACATGTGCATTTCTGTTTCTGTACGTATCAGAGGAAAGTCAGGCGTCTCACATCTGGACCTAAACACCACACAGAACAGCCCAGTATGTTATTAGCCACGCGCCACAGCTGCAGAGATGGTCACAGTATGATAGTCTATACGTAAGGCTCTTTGTTTGGATTATTTATTACCTCCACCAGGAGATTATGTGGTTGCGCGTCTCTGTGTGTGTGTCTGTCCGTAGCTAATCTCTCAAACCACTGGGCCTATCAGCCTAAAATCTTTTGTTCACAATAATGACAGTATGATGAAGAACCTCTTGTGGTTGCAGTGATTCAAAAACTTTGAAAAACATTTGTTTTCGCTACTTCTGCTCCCTCACTCCATTCATGGTCTGGCTCGCTCGACCACCGCGCTCTCTTCACATATTACTGGACCTATCAGCCTAATAGCCAATGTTTTTTATCCTCTTGTGGCCGTGTTCTGTCTGTTTGGGGATGAAAAAAAAATCCAGGAGGTGCGTTGTGTTCTGTCAACAAGCGGGGGTTAAAGTAGGTTCAATAGCCTGATGCTTCACCACTGTAAGAAATGAAGTGTAAAACAGCCGTCGCTGTTTCATACGTCAGCGGACTGATTTGCCTAATCTTCTCTGGTCTTTGGACGAGGGACAAGATCAAAGCCATCATGGAAAACCCCTCTCACCCTCTCTACAATGTGTTGAGGCGTGGTTTTAATGTAAGAATTCACCATTTTTATCAGCGTGAATGACAAAGTCGTGCTGCAACAGAGAGGAGTGTCCATCTTCACTAACTGAGATGCTGTAGATTCACCCCCCTTACCCAAATTAAATTCTGGTGTCAGCTTATGGTCACTTCTCTACACAGGAGGTGACAAATCACAACCTAAGAGCAAAATACAAAACTGTCTGCTGTCCAGAGGAAGATGGACTCATCAGTGATGGCTAATTATCTTCACTTCTTCTATTACACCACAGTCTAAAAGCTAGAAATTTACTGAAATGATAAAGCAGAATTTCCGAGCAATGAAGTCCTCAAAATTTAAACAGTTATGTCTCACTGCCATTTACGGCCATCAGTGTGAAATGTTGCCTAGTTCAGCTTTACGTTTATTGCTCAGTATCTTTAAATATACAAGATGCAGGCAATTAAAGTTAATATTTTGTCAAACAAGGACTAAGGTTACCTACTATCTTGTACTATAATTTGATGCTCCTTTTGTTATCAGTTATTTTATAAGCATAGGTGTGACTTTATTCAAACACAGATTATCTTATTTGACACAAATCCCTTCATCTGCTCACCTGTGAGTTAGGTGTTTGGCTGGATGTAACCTACTGAGATTTTCTTTTCTTTTCTTTTTTTTTAAGTAATGGCACAAGTTAATGTTTGCCAAGTGGCTGTCAAGCTAGGACACAACTTGTTCCAAGTAGAAACCCAGTCACACACCAAACGGTTTCAAGCAGAAATGCTTATCCGCTGGATTTCTTGCAGGGGCACGAAATCTCACATTATGCTGAGACAGGAGCAGGGCTGCGCCGTGTGGCCGGGCTGGCAGGTAGGCTGGCAGGCTGGCGCAGGTCAGCTGCTCTGCTGGCGAACTTGCAGTTCCTGAGCGGTCTGAGTTATTACGATGGCTGCCGTCAGTGGTGTGATTTACAAGATGATGACGAGTGAGACGGCAGCTGCATGCATGTGAACGGGCGTTGACAATGAGCTGGCTGAGTACACAGTGCTTTCTCCTGCCAGTCATGGAGCACAATGATGACAAGCTGCAGCTGGCAAGGCGGTGAAAGATGTAGTCGAGTGTGAAAACGGAGCTGCCCATGTGATCAAGTGACAATTTGCACCTGTAATTATCCCTGTTGACATTATGTTGACAGTCAAAATCACAGACACATGCTTCTACAGAGGTACACACAATGTACACAGACACTAATGCATGCACATGTGAATAATAAAACACATGCTTTTGCCCTGCAGCACTGGGCTGCAGTTGTGATGTCATTCCAGTTTTGGGTGAGGCGCAGTAAAACTCTGATTCAACCTGTACGAGGGGAACAGGAGGGTGGGAAGCTCAACACAGCCTGCTATGAAGAAGTATTGTAGGAAGTGGGTGACTTCTGTGAAACACAGACCGGAGTTTTAGTTCCACAAACTTTTCAAGGAAACAGGCCAGCTCTGGAGGCAGAAATAATCCCAGTGGTTGAGTTAAATGTCAAAATGAATGAAGGCACTTTTTTCTGGTTAAGTAATGTAACTACGACATGATGAAAGAGAGGGTTAAGCTAATATGATGAAGCCTGGGCAACTAAGTGAGAAAATGCAACCAGGCCATAGTAAGTTATCTAGGTTGAGTAGTGAATAAACAGTTATTGATTCAAAAGGTGATTTGTTTTCCTCTGGTTTTGTGTTCTCTGTTGCCTCTTCATCCGAAATTGGAGAAACCAGAGTCTGAATTTATCCTCTTGTAATTCCCAGTTGGATGATCAGCTCCGAGTTGAAATGAATGAATCATTAAACCTGAGTGGGCGGAGCCAAAGAGCCACAGTTTTTTAGCTTTTGGACTGTTGTCATGCTGTTCTAAACCAGTGTTTGTTTGGCTTGACTCTGCCCTCAGCGCCCCCGATTATAACTGGCTAGTTTAAGCACAAATAAACGATATTGTCACGGTAAATACTGCTGCTGAATAAACTGCAAATTCTGCCACCAATTCCATCTCAACAAACCATAATCTAGGTGAAATTATAACTTACCTGCTGTGTGTCCAGTTAGCTGGCCAACTATAATTGTTTCGAGCTCTCTCTGGATTTTGGCGCGTGTTCGTTTCAACAATGCGGTGTCAGATGTGACAGATGGACTGAGTCGGTTAGGGACATTGAGTGAACTTGGCTGATCTGATCAGGCGGTCTGGCAAAATGAGTACTTAGGCGTTAAATGAACAATTCACCGCTAAGACTCAAACTAACCTGCGTTCTTAACTTCTCCGAAAAACTGGTTCTTTGGCTGCACCCACTGAGCTTTAATTCAGCCTGTGAGATTATTTCTGCCTCATGAGCAGCTCTGCCTCTGAGAAATATTTGTAAAGTTCAATACAAACTGGCTGTGGAACAAAGATACCTGTGCACTTCAGCACTTTACACAAACACACGGGGGAAAACCTTCAAACAACACCCTTTACTGTCCTCTTGGCCTACAAATTGACCCCACTTTACCTGATATGTTGCTGTTTGGTTAGTGCGTCATGTAATTACCATCCAGGCTGATAGACAGGTGGACTAACTGCTTTTTCACAAGGTCAGAGTGAGTTTTCCCAGTGTTGCTCAAGAATAAGGTTTGTCATCCTTTGAGCAACACGTATTGTAAACATCAGCGTAATTTATTCATCCCTCCTCTGAGGAAAATACCACAGGCCAGGCAGTGTGGCAAGAAAGGGAACTTCAGCGTGATTAATCAGAGGAGCACCGCTGACTGTCCCATCATGTCTCCTCGACATCAGACCCAGCTGGCCTCACTGTATATAGAGCGAGTTGTGAGAAAGTGACGTTACACTTTGAAAGCGAAACATCTCTTCCTTCCGTCCTTGTCGGTGCGAAGCCAGAGCTGTGAGTCTGCAGTTTGTTGTTGCTTTCGGGTGTCACCTGGACAGGTAGGAGCAAGTTCCCAGATGAGCTTTGAATCCGAGTGTTTATTACAGGTACAATACGGTTTATAGTAGTGTTGACGGGTACAATCCAATCTTGCATTCCAGTGGTGTTGCTCATGTTGGAGACACAGCTCAGCGTATTGGCAAGCATCCTTCCTCCCCCTCCTCTTTCTTTGGATTTTACGGTGTTGCATTACCGCCTGCTGCTGGATTTGTTTCCTTTTCTTTTTTCACAACCAGGAAAAGAAAAAATATAAATTGCACCATATCCTTCACACTCATTCAAGCCACTTCAAAATTGACTAGTCCTGGCCTTTTTTTGAGCCAAATTTCATCCCAAATTATGCATTAGCAGTCCCTCATCACTCTAACGTAACATCTGCTGAGGAGCCCTTGAGCCAGGCACTAAACCACCACTTACGGCAGACTTGTGCAGACTGTATTGGGCTGCTCTTGATGTGAATGGCGTGAGTGTGAAGCTAGGAGTCAGTGGAAAAGAACAAACATGGTCAGTCAGCTTTAATAGTGAACACTTTCACTTTGAGTTTGTAATAGAGATTAAATATTAACTCCCTGATTATTGCGAGAAGCAGAGTGCGGAAGATCATTTTTCATCTCTATCACCGATGCATCTCCGACGCACCTGCACTAACCCACTCTGGATGTGCAAGATTCACCTTTTTCATTTTGAGATAGTTTGGGGGAAAAAAACTGATTGCATTGAAAGTAAAGCACACTATCAGTTCTTATAAACATTAGGAGTCATTTTGCAAAAATGTTTGCATTAGTTACTCATTATTAAACTGATAGGAAGGGAAACCACTGTAATGTGTAAAAAATGCATTACAGCGCTAGAATGTGTATCTTTTACACCATTTACAGGCTTGTACAGGCAACACATTAAAAAAGCACAAAAAAGCTTATTATGCATGCAGACCACTCTCTTTGCAACGCGTTCCAAGTAAACACTCTTGAAGCAGAGTGTGTTGTCTGTACAGGCCTATAAATGCTTTGAAAGGTGCACATTCAAAGGCTGTAATAAATGTTTTGCACATTAGAGTGGTTTCCCTCCCTATCATTTTTCTGGTTTGCCTTTTTGGGAACCCTGTTTTTCTACTTTTTTTCTGTCTGCTGCTTTCATTCATTTAGTCACTCATTACACATTAGTAATGTTTCTTTCAGCATGCACTGATCTGTAAAGTAACGTTGAGTCAGGAGTGTCTCGTTTCAGCTGAACCCCGTCCAGGGCAGATTGGTTGGAAAGGGTCTGAGTGGGCACAAGTGGAAATGGTTTAGTCACCATCCAGACTTTCCCAGGCAGCGCAGGACTGGAACAAGCGATCCGACACCTTCGGGATGCTGCCAGACTCTTAAAGCAGGAAAATCATTACATCATAGCCATGTCATAGCAAATGGCTTAGGGATAATGTGTGATAGAAGGGTGAGGGTTTTCCAGAGGGTCTCGAGGAATAGAAATACTTTGACTGTGGGTGTGAAGTTACCTTTTAATTTTGCTATAATTTTATTCAGATACATTCAGGATGAGGTAATGTGTAAGAATGAGTATTTTATAATGGTTTGGTTTCCTCACAGTTGCTTTACAGTGTGCTGTTCCGTAGGAAAGTGAGTCTCCTTGAGGAAAACCTTCAGAAACGGAGGACTGTGGCCTCCTCGTGTTCAGTGATCCTTGACCTGTTTGATTGCCTGCAGCTGAAGTATGACGAATTTTAACAATCCAAGAACTGAGAAACTGTGGCTTTTTCTTCTAAGGCAGCGTTGACACCAAGGAAGTCTGAATCATTTTAAACTTGAGAGTGTTTATTCCTTTAGTTTGGCTCATTTGGCCAGTTTGTGAGATCACCCTTTAACTGCACTGTGATGGCTGAAAATTGGAAATTTTAAGCAGCTGCAGGAAACAAGGTTACAGAACAAAAGGTTTTACCGGTAGGAGGAGGAGGAGGGTGTTGACATGTGATACTCAGCAGTTCCTCGTTCTTGAAAAACTCTGATGTAACAAAATGAAGAGTGGGCAAACTGCAATCTGGACTTCATATTCTTCACTGGTATGAACACCACATGTGGGAAACTGCAGTGAAGAGCAAAGACAAGTCTATCATGTTTAGATAAAGATCCAGGAAGTGGAATCCCTGCCACCAAAAACTCTAGCCTGACAGAATGACAGGTCATCAAAACTCTATCCAGGAGAGCAACTGCTTGTGAGACCATGTGACTTTTTTTGGTTCACTCTGGCAGCGTGAACCTTAAAGGAACACTCAAACATTTTGGGCAAAATCCCCTTTTTCCGACTTACCCAGACTGAGACAAGATGTTCAATACCATTTTCACCTCTGTACGTCCACTGGTTCGGTTCCTATGGGTAGCATTTCATGTTAGCGTAGCATAAAGACTTGAAGTCGACAGGAGTCATTAGCCTTGCTCTGTCAAAGTGAAAAAATAAAGCTTACAGCAACTCTGAAGCTGTCTTATTTACACAGTGTGGCATGTGTATTTGAAATCTACGGAATTAAAAAAAAAAAAAAACGAGTCGTTTTGGGAGAAGTTAGATGGTTGGAACTATAACCGCTCAACAAATGTATCCTTCCATCTGTGTTCAGCGTTTATAGTTCCTACCATCTAACTAAACTAAATAACTACTGTATTTATAAGAAGTTTATTTCAAATACACAAGATATATTGTGTAAATAAGACAGCTTCAGAGTTGCTGTAAAATTTATTTTTTCACTTTGATGGAGCTAGGCTAATGACTCCTGTAGACTTCAAGTCTTTATGATAAGTTAACATGAAATGCCACCCATAGGAACCAAACCAGTGGACGTACAGAGGTGAACATCTTGCCTCAGTCCGAAAAAAAGGGGATTTTCCCCAAAATGGTGAAATATGCCTTTAATGATGAAAGAAATCACACTGTTCTGTGTGATCGCAGCCTAAACGTCCGTGTTGTGTTGCAGATGCCCATGTGACGTGCGTCTTTTCAGAGGAGTGCGTGCTCCCGTGCAGCTTCCAGCCTGGCAGAGATGAAGTCATCCACTGGTTCAGACAGGACGTGGTGGTGTTCAGCTACCAGCGCGACGACGACAGCAGCGAGGAGGAGTCTGAGAGCAACCAGTACGCAGGCCGCGCCTCCCTCTTCCCACACCTGGTCTCCCATGGAAACGCCACCCTGATCCTCAGAGGGTGTGGTCCTAAAGACAGAGGCAGGTACCGGTGTCACGTGCGCACCTCAGCGGGAGAGCACGAGTCGCACGTTGTCGTCAAGGTGGAAGGTGAGTTCAAGAAGAAACTCCGGTCTGAAGAGTTTGTCTCAAGTGAAAATGTCATAACTGCTGAAAAATGTATGAACACCTGTCAAAGTGTGATGAGCATCCCTCTGCAGCTAAACCTGTTCATGTAGCCTATAACAGATTGTGAAAAAATAAAAATTTGACTGATACTGATATATTTTATGTCCTATATTGTTACATACAATGCTAATATAATGCTAATTCTACCCATACAGAGTCAGGCTACATTTCAAAATGACCAATTTTAAGAGTTAAATTTTCAGTCAGTCTTAAACAGTTATTATATTATCCAGCAATTTATTACATTAGCGTGTTTTATTACTTGTTCAACCAAGGAACAATTTATCGCATTTTCCCCATTTATTTCATTATCTGTCACCTATAACATTATGTTTGATTTAAACCTCAATTGACAGAAACAACAAACTTTGAGTCTGTCAGTAATATGACAGCACTGTTATCACTGAAGCTCAGAAAAAAAGACAAGAAGTCAGAGATGATATAGCTAATATTATGAAGCCTAATGCTCTGCTTCTAAATGATAAAATGTAATCCGGCTATACTAAGTTTAGATTAGCTACTTAGCCTCGCTGACTTCCAAGTTCAAACCAGCCAAACTAGAATATATAGTCGTCTAAGTCAGCGAGTTAGCCGGGCTGCTGACCCTCCACTATTGTAAATGTCATGATCATAATGCATGAACAAAAGAAATTATTGGTATTTAGACTTATATTTTCACTCAAAATCCTTTTTTGACACTCGACTGTTAGCTTACCAGCTGGCTAGCTTTACCTCTGCTCAAAAAACTTTTTTTTTCTTTTTTTTTTTTTTTGGCTCCACCCACTGAGGCTGAACTCACCCAATGAGATTATCTGCTTATTATAGGGCAGCTTGAAATATATTTATACTACCTAACCTACATAATAATACTGATCTGCCTCACAGGTCACATAATGCCAGTCTATTTTCCACTGACAATTAACACAGTATTATTGTGCATTTCCAGTACTTTTCCACAGGTTAATTCACTGGGATCAGGCTACTGTGAAATTCAAGTGTTTCCAGGTTTTGTGAGAATCGTCTTTAGTGTTTGTGGAAGCAAATAAATCGACTATAATAGTCTAATGTTATCTGCATCAGACAGATAACTCCCAGCGCCTGGCTATATTGGGCCCTGGCATTTACACTCTATCACCAGGGATTGCTGTGGAACGTTTCAACATGCTGTGTGTGTTTGTGTGTGTGTGTTTGTGTGTGTGTGTGTGTGTGTGTGTGTGTGTGTGTGTGTGTGTGTGTAGCGCCCATCCGAGCCGTGACTCTGGAGCTGTCCAGGCTGAGTGGATTTGAAGAAATGAAGTGCATCACCCGAGAGGTCTACCCTGCACCTCACGTAGCCTGGGCAACGGACCCGCCCACCTTCGAGGTCCTCCGGCCAACCACGCGCAAGCTGGCTGACAAGCAGGGGCTGTACACCGTGGAGAGCCGGCTCAAGAGGCTGAAAGGCCGCCCGGAGCTCATCTATATCTGTAAAGTCACCTCGTCCTACGGCGCTCAGGCCTGGACCGCCTCGCTCAGAGAGAGAGGTACACAAAGGGCTGTAGTGCAGTGGTTCCCAAACTGGGGCCCAGGGACCAGCAGGGGTCCTAGAGTTGGTTTCAGGGGTCCAGAGCAAAATGGGGAAATGGGAACATTAACTTCACTTTTATTGCATGAAGTAGAAGAATCTGGATGACTTTTTATCATAATTTATAGGGATCTTAGTTTGATGTTAATTGTATTATATATGTATTGTTGTTATCTTATAAAAATCACTGATTAACAACATTGAATTTATTAGCTTTTGCAGGTATTTTACTGATAACTCAGTTGACACATGCAGATTTCCGCCCAGTCGTACTGAAACATCTTTCTTTTGTGTTTAGAAAATATGAAGGTCAAAGGTCATCCGATGCCAGATACTGTATTTACGATACCGTGTTAAGTTTTCCCGATTAAATACGACAGTAACGGTTCACCTTTTTCACAGTTTGTTTTGAAAAAAATTGCATCGCCTGAGAATTCAAGTTCTTTCTTTTTAACTTAAATGTAAACCGAGAATTCAGCGCAAAAAGTTGAATGGGGCTTCTGCTGATGTGCTGTAAATGTTGTCAGGAGGAGGACGTCTTTGCATGAAGTTCAGTTAGTTAGGCACAAAAAGCAGTGCTGGATGTTGTACACTGTGGTCATTATAATTTGGTATCATGCCCAAAAACAAAACAAACAAACAAACAAAAGCCAGAACTGAGATGAGAA
Source organism: Neoniphon sammara (assembly GCA_900302535.1). Taxonomy (NCBI): domain Eukaryota; kingdom Metazoa; phylum Chordata; class Actinopteri; order Holocentriformes; family Holocentridae; genus Neoniphon; species Neoniphon sammara. Next base: position 9,628 of record OMKZ01052461.1, read on the forward strand.
ACAAAAAAATCACGGTTCACGATGTGGACGGTTCACTGAACCATGGACACAGTTTTCAGTTTTGGTACAAAATCGTTACAAAAGATAATCTTGCAGGTGGCATGTGTAGATTTTTTTTTTCTTCACAGCAGCTTTACCTCCAATATATATTTGTAAAGCTAAAACTGCCATTTGCATCACTTGTTTTGAAATGTGCTCTGAGTTCCTCCCTCTCTCTCTCTCTCTCTCTCTGGTAGAAATCAGAGGAACTGAAGGGAGGGACCTGACCGTCCCGTGCCACTGCCCCTCTAACCTGCAGGACCCCTCTCTGTCCTGGACCTTCACCAAAGGGAAGGACCCCGACCTCATCCTCACATACGACAGCCTGTCGGGCCACAGCTCTGCCTCGTCGCACTGGGAGGACCACATGGAGCTGGACGCCTTCAGGATCGCGTTTGGGGACGGCTCGCTGCGGCTGCTCGACCCCGATGACG
>OMKZ01052463.1:0-26611 GCA_900302535.1 Neoniphon sammara
GGTTTATTTTGGAACTCTTTCATGTGAACAACCACATATTCATCTATCACACAGTGATTTTTTGCTGTCGACAGTTTCCCATATCCTTCCACCTTGGCTTCCAATCAAAACACAGAATGCAGTCCCTGGTAGTTAAAAACGTATTATTTTTATATCATTTTATAGCTTTAGAGCAGATACAAGTTCTCATTTGTTAGCTAATTCTAATGAGATGTATCAGTAAAGTGTTAGCATGTAGCACTGAAGCAAATGATCTACTGGGAACACATGTATGAATTTGATGTCTACGTTCTCGTCACTTAAGAGAATCTTGTTTGCTTGTTTGTTTTCTGGAAAAAATACAGTACATTAAACTGTAAATAGTGTCTATCTTATGTGCTATTGAATGAAATGAATATGCAGTTGGCACCCGAACTGAGAGGAGCCGTCTTTCCTGTGAGCTCAGTGTGTAGAGGGATTAGAGTGGGATTTCTGAACAAGACATCTGTGTGTGTGGATGGGGGTCATGCATGTGTGTGCCAGTAAAGACCTCTCTTTAATCTAATTGATCTCAGTCGTCTTGTCAGTCAGTGGAGTTTGGCCCAGACCACCTGCTATGTACATATGGGTACATACGGGGAAGGGAAGGCATCTGTGTGTGTGTGTGTGTGTGTGTGTGTGTGTTTGGGGTTTGGGGAGTGGTCTTTTATGTGCCTGTCACCCTCCAACACATGTTCCCCTTTTTCAGGCTGATGATTTATGAATGAAAAGCCAGAATGCTGTAATTCCTAAACTGCTGACGACCTAACCCGTTAAAGCACAAGCCAGTTTGCTGCTGTGTCATCCGAGTTTGGTGTTGCCATGGTGATGGCAGTGGAGGGGTGGAGTCAAGAGGGTATTTAAACCAGCCACAACTGAGGAAGAGAGAAGAATAGGAAGAAAGGAAAAAATGGAGAGGAAGCAATTTAACTCATATTCATATTGTCAGAGACAGTGGTACTTTTCAAACCAAGAGAGAGTCTAGAAACAAAAGAAATTGAGGCACCTCCAAAAAGGCCACTGGAGCCGAACTACAAGGACTGCCGACAGTCAATGCAGAAGAAAATTTAAAAAGCAGGGACGAGACCCAAACAGAACCAGCAGAGGTGACCAAGAATCAGCATCAGTCAGGATGAGCAGCTCCGGTTCGGACATCAGCATCAGTGAGATCACGGCCCCCACCAAGGTGACAGGCGGCCCCACCACCCCAAGACGAGGACCCCTCAAGTTCAAACAGAGGATGGCCCCCAAGTTCAAGAGCAAACCCCCCAAGAAGGGGGTCAAAGGGTAAGACAGTCATTCAAATTGCCAACTCTGGCTAGAAAAGCACTCTTATTTGTTAATTATGTCTTTGTAAGCAAATGTTTTTCATCCTGTTATTTTTAGATTTGGGGATGACATTCCTGGAATGGATGGGCTGGGCACTGGTGAGTACATCGTACCTTTCTTCTAATTCTCATCCCTCTCCTCAATCAGTTCTACATCTTTCACAAGTAACTGTAGATTTACAGTTAAATCTTGCCGTTTCTCTGTAAGAACTGTGCTGATTAGGGTAGTTTCTTATCTGCAGCTTGGCCCAAGTCTGCTCTTTATTCTGCCTGATTTGTAGGATTTACAGTGGTGTCTTCCTGTACTGTGAGTCAGCATGCTCTATATTGCTTCATAACCGTGTTAATATTTATATATTTACATTTTACATAAGGGATATTTAGCTGACAGTCTTATTCAAAGCAACCTACAGTGAGTGGCATGGTAACTTAATGTCCTAGATCCATTCATTCAAACATCAAATTCAAAGATTTTTCAGCCTCTCTAGGTCATTTGGTAAATTCAGCAACCCAAAATAGACATTTAAGATGTGATATAGGTCAAAATTAGACATCGCAGAGGCCTATTTTACTCATGGTCTATCATGTCAAGAGAAGTTGGTGAAATTGTTCAGTTTAAAGGTGTTACTGCATCGACAAAAATATCACAGTTTTACTCAAGACGTGAAGCACTGAAGGATTATCCAGGTGGTTGAAGCACATTGGTGAATTTGGCTGCTACATTTCAAAAGAAAAAAAAATCAAGTACTTTCAAAGACAGTTTCTTTTTCAAAAATCTGTTATGGTCTTTATTTATTTTCCCAAAAGCACAATTTTTTAAGGCTCATGGAAACCCTGTAGATCAATTCCAGGATTATGTCCAAACCAAGATCAGAGAACATCAAGTCCTATTCCAGGCTGAGATCAAAACAGCCAATTAACAGTGTACATATATCTTCAAATGTAAAAAATAATGCTTGAGGAGATCAAGCATCATCAGAGATCTAGATCTATCTGCATTACAGATCTGTAGTTTTTTATTATAACATTCAACATCAAACTAATTAATGCAGGGGATTTTGAGTAGACAAAGCGTTGCGATCTGAAGATCATTACATACTATGTATACACAGGTCTGATCTCTTAAATATTTTTAATACTGGGAAAAAAATAAAAAGGTAAATTAAGTAGCTAAAAAATTCTATATAGGTGAGAAAAACATCCAAATAATGGCCAAGACCCAGGGCCGTACCTTAGCACTATGGGGCCCTGGGCTACTAACTTCATGTGGGCCCCCTCTACCATGCTCACGTTGAATGAAGTGATGAATATGTACACAAAGGAAACAAGACAGGCTCTGTATATCTGTCAATAACTCCAAAAACATGTCCTGAGTCAGTTTCTTTCTGCTCCCTCTTCCTGCAATGCGTGAGAAAAAGAATTACACATTTATAGTGGAGCTTTGTTGACTCTTCTTCGACAAAATCCTTAAGTTCCTCATAATTGACTACTATATTTTCTACACACATTCATGCAAATATTTCCACCCCATTATACATGAAATAATGCTTGCTTGGTGGTTCACATAAGATGACAAAGCATAAAGTGCTTATAACTGTGGCACAACAGTTGTTAGCCAAACTTTAGCCTAACTTTACCTGAGTAATTTAGATACCTAAGTCTGCAATCAGACCATTTTTTAACATTTGCCTTTATTTCTTCCATTTGGTGTCTAGCTCTCCATTATTTAGTAACAGTCTACACCTACAATATATACTGATAGAGTGCCCCCAACTTTAAAGAGACTGAAGAGAATATGAAACAAACTGTGTCCAAGCCCCATAACATCACAAAGATTTGTCTGCATTTAAAATTTATACATAACTACAAAATAACCAGACGATGAACAACTGGAGCCTCTGGTTATCAGGTACCCCTCGTGGATTGAAGCTGTGGGGCTCGTGCCCCATGTGCCTGGTCAGTATTCCTGCCCTTCCAAGAAAACAGGTGATCTCAGACCCTGACAACTTTGCTGATGTATGTAAATGTTGCTCCTTTCTGTTTTCTTGTCCTGCTGTAGATTTCACAGTCGTATGTCCCTGGGAGGCTTTCAGCCACCTGGAGCTCCACGAACTGGCCCAGTTCGGAATCATTTGATGGGATCGCATGTCCACCAACCACAAACCTGATGTAGAAACACAGACCAGATCCAACCTTGAGTCCTACGTTACCAGTTGGTTGACTTGGCCTTAAATCAGCTGAATATAGGACAGTAGCCTCAAACCAGATCACGCAACCCAGAGTCCTGTTGTCCACCCAGCTGAGTGCTGTGGAATCGGGTCAAGTTGCTGCCTTTACCCTGAACCTTCCGTGCACTACCCTTGAATTAAACTTTACTTAATAACTAGGACTAGGGAACATTTACCAACAGAGCACTTGGTGAGAATATAATGTAGAATATACTGCCTTTCCTATTGTAACTTATGTTGTCTACTGTTACCTATGAATATTAATTTACTACTTACAGAAGAATCCAGTCAGTGAGCAAAGCCTATTTTGTTGATGCTGTAAATATGTGAACTATTTTCACTAATGAGTTTTCAGTATATTTTGGTGATCATTCTAGTCCACCAATAGATTATGAATATGCGTAAGGCTTTGCCATATGAAATGTGAATGTTCATAGCATATATCAACTTATTACAAGCTCAAGTTAATGCATTGTTGTCAGTGTTGTTATTGTGCTGCTCTGTTGCTCCCCCGGCTTCTAAGGGGTTTTCGATGTAAGTTAGTGGCTGTGGCTGCTAATATTTTTTTTCCTTGTAAAGAGATTTTTGCTGAACCTGAAAATTGAACTACAGTTTCTAATAGTCTTTCAACATGGTCTTGATCTGCATTGCAATAAACTGTATAACTGTACTGTAATTTGGGAAATAAAGAAAAATTAAAAAGATCATCAAATGTTTTGTAATCAGAGACATCATGTAGGAATAGATAACTTTAAACTTTATTAGTTCACAAAAGGTTCATCAAGTGGTTAAAAATACAGCATAGTCTATTATTTTAACATCTAGAACTGTACAAACAAAAAGACCACTGACAAGACGAGAGTGATTAACAGCAAAAGTGTAAACACAAAACTGAAGTGCACAAATGAAAAATATGAACACTTAATTAAATTCACAAAATGTTTGATTTTTAAAACAAAGGACATCAATGTTTTTAAATTAGAATTTTTGTGTTTTGTCATTTAAAACCACGATCCTGATCGAATAAAGTGAGGGTGCAAATGACTACAAATGTTTTCTTTGTCTGTTGTGCTGAAAGTTACAAACGTCACTGAAACACTTGATCTCGTTTCATGATTCAAACAGAAAATAAAATGTTAAATGTTTACATTCGTACAGCAATTAGTGTGGGTCACGTGAGTGTTTTCAAAAATGTGAAAAAAAGTCCTTCAGTAGCAGGTCAAAGTGCAAACATTTGGTGGTGATAGAAAGTTAAGTTGGGCATACCAAACATTTTACTATTGACAGCAGTATAAATATATACATACGCTCAATAGTGCTGATAACAAATGGGGAGAGAAGGCAGAGGTACCATCAAAAGCTCTACTACATGACAGAGCTGTTCTGTTTCCAGGTCTCTGTCATGTTTACAGTTAAATTCTGCCTCAATCTCCACCTTGTGGCCAAACGAGTGAAGAGTCAAACAATGAGGTGTCCATTAATTGTCCCCCACTTTCCCAAAACACTTTTGTCATTCAAGCAGACTCTTGAATCTTCTATCTTCCAGATCTTTCCTATCAAACCCAAACTCTGTCTCCCCCCCAGCTCCACTTTTAAATTTAAAACGCAAGTGCTCAACGTCAACAATAAATAAGAGCATACACAGTGCATAACGAACAAAAATGAAAGACAAAAGAAAAAATATTTGCTGATGGTGCCAAGAAAGCTCTTAAAGGGCTAGGCTAGTTCTTAAAATACCAAACGGACTCTTTAACGTCCTTTTTGTTGTTGTTGTTGTTTGTTTGGAGGAGCAAAAACAAAACACTATGGATCATGACCCAAAACAGAGAGCAAATTTCCCAAATTTCCCAATGCTTAATGCTTAATTCCTCATTTGGCTCTGTAACAACTCATAATGGAATAACTTGTCAAAATGCAATAAATTAACATCCATTTAAATTACTAGAACAATGTAATCAAGCCTGTTAATGTTATAAAATGCTGGAAAATTCAACATCACATTATTACATTCTCCACTGATTTTACTTTAGATGGGATGTAAAGTAAGTTCAACTGGTGACATTATAATAACTTGGACTCATAATGCAATAATTAAAATAAGAGTTACATTAGTCAGTGGAGTTATTACATCGTTAGTCAGTATTATTACATAATCGCCTTTTGTTTAGTAATAATTGCCTTTTTAAGTAAAAATGTGACATTACATTGTCCATGACCTATTTCTTTTAATTTTAATTAAATTTTAATTTAATAAAAAAATAAATAAAATGCTTTTTTTTAATTTTCATTTCAATTTTAATTTTCTGTTAATTTTAACATTTTCACCCTATACACAGAGACACTTCTTTATTACATTTTGGCGAGTTATAGTTGCTACCGAGTTACAAGCTGAAAATTTTGATGAGAGGAGAAGGGCGAAGAACGGGACTGGACTTCCATTTAGGCACACGTCACAGCAAAACAAAAGTTTTACCATTTACCAACTGACAGGGATCCTTGATGGAAAACAATGTTTTCCATTTTCTCTCTTTGTGCTAGATGTGTTTTCATCTGAAAATGACCCGATTCATATAATATTGGAGGTCTGAGAATGATAATGAAGACATTTCTTTAATGTCAGTTTTCCTTATTTTCTCTCCATTAGAATTTCTCCCCACTCCGTACTCAGCCCTTTCCTCAAGTAGTGCCAAAGAATAACAGCAGATAGAGATATAGCCCTGTGCTAAGATATCATTTGATGCCTCAGGTGAGACATCAGCAGAATAGCCATTCTTGCCCATTTACAAACCACAGTAAAGAAAACACAACAAAAAAACCCTGGGTCCATTAGGAAATTTTCAAGGACAAAAGCACAGCGTGTCAGTTCAGCTACAGCTCATGTAGCTTTTACCATGTAGAACACGGCTAGGAACATATACCATTTTAAATATTTCTTTGTTGGTTGGTTTGTTTGATTATGAGCCAGACCTGTGGATGGGATGTCCTTGTGTTGTCTTGGCAACCGTATTGACATCAAAGAATGACCGTAACCTCTTGACCCTTGACGGCGTCCTGGCGGGGTGCATAGCTGAGGGTCAACAATTAACTAGGCAACGGGTGAACGTGGTCATAGTCCATGTCCGTGTGTGTGTGTTGGTCTGCAGGTTAAGTCCACTGTGTGTGTGTGTGTGTGTGTGTGTGTGTGTGTGTGTGTCTACTATGTCTGAGCCAGGTGTAGCTCCTCCAGTCCGTGTTTGCCCAGGTGGTATCTTGCCAAGTCTTTCCGAGTCACCAGTCCGACCACCTGGAAAGCAAAGAGGCAGTGTCAGGATATTCTTCATCACCATCATTATCATCATCATCATCATCTTCAGAGCATTCAGTGCAACCATCATCAACTGTCCATACACTCATAAATGCGCAAAAACAGGCAGAGATGCTCAACAGAAACTAAAACACACTGAAACGCAGACAAAATAAAACCACACACACTTACCCTGTTTTCGTCGTCCACAACAACCAGGTGTCTCAGTCCCAGTGCCCTGAACAGCTTGAACACGCGAGGCAGAGACGTTTCCTGCGCACAGAGGGCATCGTTCAAAAAAAGTTCAGACTTTTCATCCTCCATTACACAATCATTTTAAAGCATGAGGATTATATCTGTAGTATGGCATATCTTGAATAGTGGCAGCGCAGCAAACCAGCTTTCAGTATACTAGAGTAGAATCAATGTAACTCATCAATTTTAGCATCAATACCTATTTTTTTTTTTTTTGTGTGAAATCAAAATCTGTCTTGGATTTAATCCCAATAACAAGATTTGTACCGACACACCCAGAAGCCTAAAGAATGTGACATCAACCAGTCCACCAGTGGCAAAATAAGACAGTGTGAATTTGCGTGTGTGTGTGTGTGTGTGTACCTGGGGCACGGTGTAAGGCGTGGGGTTCATGAACTCGGTGAGGTCCATCATGCACTCCCTCTCGTCCTGGGACACGTGGATGCTCTGGATGGGGGGGAAGCGGGGGTAGGCGTCCCTAAAGTCCTTCAGCTGCAGCTTCCTCTGCATCAGCCTGGACCGAGCCAACTCCACAAAGACCTGGGAGGGAAAAAAAAAAAAAAAATCAAACTGATTGGCAGAAAGGGGCGTGTCCTGTGACAACAGTATTGCCTAAAGAGGGCGGGGCTTAGCGGTAGCCAACATCTCGCGCTCACCTTGTGTTTGAGAAGAACGATGAGCTGGGAGCGGAGGATGAGACCGCAGAGCTTTGCCGGCTGAAGGAGAGGAAGAGGAAGGTGTGATGAATGAGAGGTGAAGCAGAGCTCCACTTGTTTGGTTTATATACACTAGGCATTAGGCATCTAAAATAATGATAATAGACCTTTTTCACAGCAGCCATTTTGACTGTGAATAGCAGGTAAACACAGGTGTTACTAATGGCATTAATGAAGGTTCTGTTCCATTTAAGTGTAGCAGAGTCTTTCCAGTGAGCCAGCATGAACAATAGCAGGACCGTGACTCTGTTAATTGAACAGAACCTTCATTAATGTCATTAGTAACACCTGTGTTTACCTGCTATTTCCTGTCAAAATGGCTGCTGTGAAAAAGGTCTATTCACTACTAACATAATCCTCTTTGCATGGGGTCATATCATGGTTATATTATGATATTATGATATTGTAATTAGTGATAATTGATTGTGCTGTTTAAATTAATGAATTTCTCCTTCGGGAGATCAATAAAGGCTAGTTTTATTCTAATACTAAAAACATATAAATACTAAATTCTAACTAAATAACATCTGCCATATTTTAGGGAACATTTGAGCTACATAGTTTTTGGTTTCATATCACAGCTGACATTAACATGCAATTAAACGCATTAAGTTGGTTTACTCAATTAATACATGAGCACTGCAGATATTGTAATATGAATCAATATTGGCAAACATCCCTATGATATATTGTTATACATCCTAATATGTTGCGATACAGAGGCTCAGCCCTAACACACATATGCATTTTCACTATGGATTCAAGTAAGCATTAAAGCTCTGATCCAGGCCGGCCATACAGCACCTCATCGCCAGCAGCAACGCGCACGACGACAGGGAAGCCATTGTGATTGGTGGAGGTGTTGCTGAGGACGTCGACGATGGTTCCCACCTTCTCTATCCTGTTAAAACAGGTGACTGGAGAACTCATTACCTCTCTGAAGAGAAGGGAGAGAGAAAAGAGAGAGAGAGAGAGAAGATTTTAAACAGACAGACAAAGGTTGTGTCAAAGAGAAACAGTGACGAGAAAGTGATGAGAGAGGAGTCAAATCCTAAAAATAAACTTGATATATAACTGATTCAAAATCTTAGAGTTTACAAAGTGCTTTTAAGAGGGAATTTGTGATGTGAATTTAGCACATGAAGAAATATTAGATAGATTCATATATAAACTATCAATCATCCAATTAGAACAGCTTTTATTTTGCCATTAGCAAATCGGGGAGGGTCTTACCTGGCGGTCAACCAATGGGACGTGGCAGGAGCCTCCCAGTGCAGGAAGGGAACGCTCTGTAGTTTGATGTGGATGTCATATAGACCCTGGAGCCAGGAGGGAACAGGTTATACACTATTGTGTGTGTGTGTGTGTGTGTGTGTGTGTGTGTGTGTGCTGTCTACCACCACTCAGCTCAGCCATGCTGTGCACAGGAGGTGGGAATTTGTGCAAACGTGTTTGTGTGTCTACGAACTGCCTGGTTCCTTGCCGTATTCAACAATGTGGGCTTGTGTTTACACCTAAAAAATACTCTCCTGTTATCTCATCAAATGTGTGTGCGCGTGCGTGTTTGTGCACTGTGTGTGTCCGACCCCCTTTCCTCACCTCTACAAAGTAATCCCCGACTATCTTGGCCGTCATGAGGACGAGCATGATGGGAAGGCCGTACGTGACGTTTCCTGTAGCCTCCACCATGATGACAGTCAAACTCAGAGTCATCCTCACGATGCCGCCTACAGGTTACAGCATGGTATTACAATTAGAAGTTACTAATACACCTGTGGTGCTGGCATTTATATTAGCAGCATTAGTGCATATTTCATATAAGGAAATAAAACCAAGGATTACAATAATGTCACTGTTTGAAAAGAAATCCTGCTTACGCTTGGACCTCGATGACACACTGTGACAACACAGATATAAAAATAACTTAACCACTTAGAGGACAGAACATTTCAATAGGGTGATACTCACCTAGCTGGGCTGCAGCTCCAATCAAGGCGTATTTACCTGGGTCAGCCCAGATCTGACATGAAACACACACACATCCATGTCAACAATTAGTTGTGCCATTTGGAATGTTAGTTCGGTGTTATCATTAATCACATCCCTTCAACTGCACCTTTACTCGCCAATTCAGAAAATAAGAAAACCCCTTCCACTGTATTTCTCCTCAGCTTTTTATATATTTCCAAGCGCTTCTGTATTATGTAATCATTTTGGTGTCTCAGGAATATAAAATCAGACGTAAATTCAGACGTAACAGTAGTGAGATCTGATTTGTCCACAAAGAGCCCTTCTAACTGTGGGAACGTGCCGGGAAAACAATTGTAAAAACCACTCAACAGCTGAAACTGTGAATTGAAACACTGCTCTAAAGGAAGAGGTTGTAATTTTGAGACACAGTGACATCGATAACGCCACTGGAATGAGACAGAGGCTAACAACGGTCTTGAAGGACCATACCGGCATGAATAGCCCTTTTTCAGAGCAGCTATTTTGACATGAAATAGCAGGTAAACACAGGTGTTACTAATGACATTAATGAAGGTTCTGTTCCATTTAAGTGTAGCAGAGTCTTTCCAGTGAGCCAGCATGAACAATAGCAGGACCCTGACTCTTTTAGACCTAAATGGAACAGAACCTTCATTGATGTCATTAGTAACACCTGTGTTTACTCTGATATTCATGTCAAAATTACTGCTGTGAAAAAGGTCTATTGGAGTGAATTGGAATAGGTTAGCCTTAACTTCTAAAGCAATAACACATTTTCAGTACACACTTGTGCAATGTATATTTGTGATGGATAAATATGAACAAAACTGTTGACGTGAAGTCAAAACAGGACCATGGTCCTCTGACCATGGTCTCATTTGTTTACACTAGATAAAAGATTTCATATTTAATTTACTTGAAATTCTAGATGTAGCACCGTTAATATTAAGTCTAACCACGAAAGGAAATACCCTGAGCTTAATTCTAAACCCAACCTTATCCCAACAGTAAAATTTCAACATAAGGACTGAAAGGATGTCTTCACCTCCTCATCTTACAAGAACAATCACAACAACACACACTCACCGAGCCACTGGAAGTGATGGAGGCCAGCAGAATCCCAAACAGTCTCCCCCAGGCCGCTCCGATTAGGAGAGAGGGGATGAAGACTCCGGCGGACACGGTCAGGCCGTAGGTCCAACATGCCAGGAAGAAATAAGTCAGCGTGAACATCCCCAGCGTCAGAGGATTGTAGGTTCCTACAAGACAGACAGATGAGAGATAAGGGAAGAGAGAAAAAAAATGGATAAGAATCAGATGGAGAGTCAGGCTGTTGGGTCCAGGTCCTGAAAATAAACAGGTCGATGTCAAGAGCATGGCCAGGTTAAAGAGGTCAGAAGTACTTCTAAGAAAGAAGAGGAGGGAGGAGAAGTCATGATGATAAAGAAAGATGGATTTTAGTGCCCAGACAGAAAAAGTTCCTTGTTTAAAGTGTCTTATGGAATAAATAATGGGGTTTATTAGGCCTTTAACTGAAGAACACATTTGCAAAAACATTATTATTATCAATCGAACTAATAACACACTGTTTTTATGCAGCTGTGCTCAGGAAGTAAAATCCATCCATTTATCCAGAGGCATCATGTAACTGCAGTTACATAATGTGGCGTAGCATAACTACATTGTCCTCATCTGTTCCACTTAATACCCATCGATGCTTTCTGAAAAAGGGGGTTACCTGGCTGGTTGTGGAAGAGGCTGCGGACACTTCTCTCAGGAGTGTTGAAGAAGGCCGTTGCCATGGAGTTATACTCTCCATCTGCACAGAACAACTAGAGAGAGAGAGAGAGAGAGAGGGAAGAAAATGATGTGGCTGACAGAAGAGACAGTAAATCCTACCTGAGGAAGAATACTGACTCACCATGCTGTATATGCCAGTGTCTGCATGTATGCTTATTGAGCCATGTTTTGTTGGCATTTTACCCTCTAGGCACTTTTTTCCTGTATGCACTAATGCGACTCAAATAAATTTCATTTTTTGCAAGGTGCTTTTCTTCTTCTCTTCATTCATTTGGATTATTTAATGGGCCACTTTGGAAGTCCCAGACCCACTGTTTTCCCACATTTTACTACCAAACAAAGTACAACTCTGAAACAAACTGATGGCCAGGACAGACGACAGATGAAGATAAAAGATGACTGGAGAGTCACTTGGCCAATGAAAAAGAAGCCCCGAGATTCACTGCATCAAACCTGACCCTGGATGTGTGTGTGAGTCTCATTTGATTGTGCAGTCTGTCTCAAAATGCACTCGTTTTCCTATTAAGTTTGTTTTGCCAAAGACATCTTGAAAAGAAAGAAAGAAAGAAAGCAAGCAAGATGGTGGTGTGTGTGTGTGTGTACCTGCAGTGGGTACTCCTCAGCATGCTCTGGCCCCAGAGGCTGACAGTCATTGGAGAAATAGATCATGGCGAACGACACAGTCGCTGTCACTGCTGCAACCAACATGGCCTCCATCACTTGCAGACAAGGACGGTGGACGTACCTGACACACACGCACGCACGCACGCACGCACACGCACACACACACACACACACACACACACACACACACACACACACACACACACACACACACACAATTCACCCCAATGAACTCATGATCAGACAATGATGATTTTTGTTATTATTCTTGGGGAACTGCATGGTCTTATTCATTGATTGCATGCCTGATCCTAGCCAAGCACCTCAGTGACAAAGTTCATCTGGGTAAATTAAGAACCAATCAGCAAGATAATCAACTAGAACTTCCCAAAAAGACAGCATGGTGCCGAAAACCCAGTATGGAATTTCCCATGCTTGACGAGGCCTTGCTGACATCACTGCTGCTGAGTTTCTGGGCAGGGAAAACAAAGCAGTGGAAAGCACAGGTCCTCTGCCAAGTCCGCCATTTTGTGCCTTGGGGCGGTGCGTGTGCATATGAGCCAAATGACAACTGGAAACTAATTATTTTTTTGATTTTCAACACGTGACGCATGTAGTCACATTTTGTCCTGCTTAATACAGGCCTATTGTGCTCAGCCCTTTTTGCACGCCACTTGTCAGGCCAACACATGATCTGCAAATGTAAACATTTCACTGTTGAACAATGAAGACTGATCACTCACCACAAACAGAAGTACAAACTTTTCTTAATTCCTACCTATCCCTCTTTGCATTCATTGCAAGTCTTGTACATGCAGTTTAAAAAAAACCCATCATTGATACTGTACAAACATGTTTCCTCTTTGTAGTTTCCTTTTTACTAATATGACGCATTTTTAGGATGTCAGTGACCAAAATAAAAAGAAAAAAAAGCTTTTGCACCTCTGCTGGTCTTTCATGATGTTCCAAAGGTTAAACCAATGTATTGGCTTGCTCATATATCAAGTTGAAATGTGTGTGTCATTAAATATCAGATATTAGTCAGCGTCTTCTATTGCCAATATGATGGAGGTACCTTCCTGAGCGGAGTTACACAGAAGCAGTAAAAGTTAATTAAATCTCGTTTCCCTGCAAGTGTATTTTTTCTGTCTAGTAGCTCAATAATGTTTATGTAAACTATCCATAGAGTTTCAGTTTTTTTTTTATATGCTGTTTTATCATGTTGGTCCATATGCTGATTTTCCACTTTGACAAGAATACAATTCTGGAGGAAAAGACAAATGGCAAACTTTACAGACACTAAATATCAGCACAATATTGGCTGTCAGCAGCTTCAATACAAAACCATCAGTATCAACAGCCCATATCAGTCAGTGCTAATTAACACTGCTGGCTGTCAGCAGACTGGAAAAGGTCAGTGTCTTTCCAGTCTAGAAGGCATTAAGGTAATTGACACATAATTTACTGTCATCTTAAAGAGAAAAAAAAAACTGCATCCTCCTAGCTCCAAACAAGGAAGTAGGAAGCACCGCCGTCTTAGGAGAAGAGTCCTCCCTCCATCAGTCAAGCTGTCAGACATAATACCTGTTTTCATACAGCGACTATTATTAATACCAAATGCCTAAATCACGGGACGCTCCTGAGAGTGTATTTTAAGCACTTCCTCATTCTGCGCCCCACCCAATGTTTTGCCAACAACACTGATGTTCTCACATCGCCAGGTATTGTTTTCATTCGTGTATCCTGGCAGAGTTCCCATCCTCTCAAATGTTACATTTTTCCCGTGAGCTTCCACGTCGATAAAATGTTGAATTCCCATGACATGATGTTTTTGTTTAGAATTCTGTTTTATTGTGCAGGGCGAAGCACTTCTCCTCCTCCTCCTGTCTGTGTCACCTCTCTCTCTCTCTTTCCGTTCATGAAACATCTTTTGCAGCATGTTTCTCTTTGTCTTTCACTCATGCAGCCATTTTTGACAAAGATTGCTGTTTTCTTCACATATGATTTCTCCTCTCTTTTCAGTCATGATTAACAACAGAAACACCTGTGCAGAATCAATATGGAAAGCGATCTGTTGCCCCTCTCGGCTTTACCTGATCCTGAAGATGGTCAGCCAGTAGTTCAGGAAATTGAACAGCGCTCCCAGCAATCCACCTGGATCGAAATGCCATCGTTATTATAAACAGACAATATGCAATTTATATTTGTAACACTCAATTACACAGAGGTGAACCAGAAGGCTAACGTAAATATTAAAAATGATATGTCACTTGAATCCTATCCACACATCTTCCATTTCCATATCGCCTCTCAATCCTCCCATTTCCTCCCAGCAGGAATCTGGAAACAAATATCCACAAAGAAAAAAAGGTGTTTTTACCTATAGCTCCCATAGCGATGAAAAGGGGAATCTCATAGAGGTTATAAGCCACACTCTGGAAAAAAAGGGCAAAATGGCATGTTGAGTTTTACATTTAGAGACAAGAAGCATCTTAGAGTCCACATTTTCATGCAAAGATGCAGCACGTATTATATCATTATGGAAAAAATAACAGGAATAGGAATAATAAAGTATTCCTATTCTTCGTGGGACGTTTGCCACAGATAAAATATACGACAGCAACTGGTTAATTAAGTAATAAGGTTCCTCACGTCACTTTCAAAGCGTCCGAAGTTGATGAGACCGGGGTTGGAAAGGTCTCCTGGGTTGTTGTGGTAGATACTCAGGAAGAAGTTCAGGGTGAAGGTGGAGATCATGGAGGCGAAGAACTGAGGAGGGAACAGACAGGGAAAGAACAGGATGATGAGAAAACGAGAGTCAATGGGGGGGGGTTAAGGGAGAGCACTGGGAAAGCAAAACAATTTGCCATCCTCATCCCTCTACTCTGCAGTTTGACCTTGCACCGTTTTTATCCATCTATCTATTCCTCTCTTCTAAGTACTTAGTATTCCACATGTAAACCTCTGGTTAAAAAAAGATAAGCCTCTTCCTCCCAAAGCTCTATCATTCACTATGGAAAATGGATTCATTCATTAGCTTACTTTGCTTCAGCAGCAATAAAAGAAGCGAATGCGTTTTTCAGGCTGAGTGGACTCAAAGGGGCGGGGCAATGGGCGGGGCTTAGCACAAACCGGGTCATAGTTTCCAAATCCATCACATAACATCATGAAACCCAGCGGCAGGTTGGTCGTGGATCAAGGCAGCACTGACCAACTTTCCCTGCGGATTGGCTAAAAGCTGCGTGTCCTATGACATCAGCATCGCCTGAAGGGGGCGGGGCTTAATACAAATAGGGACATATCTTTCAGCTGTGACCTCAGCAGAGGTCTGTGCCCTGCAGAATGCTTTCTTAGTTTTATAATGATATTAATATTAACGAGAAAAGTGAGCAAAACGTAGCATCTTAGTTGTCTTAGTGGAGCGGTAATCAGCAAACATTTGGGATTTTCACTGGTTAAATGACAAATGAATAATCTATTAATTTTCTGTGGACCACCTATTTTCATGAGAGCATTTTTAATATGTGTATGCTCAGTGGGACTCAAACCGTTAACCTTGCCAGTGTAATTGCCAGGCTGCTCTCCACTGGATACTCACTATCCTCCATGTCAGCATCTGGTTCCAGAAAGACGCCCCCTCCTCCAGAGAGAACAGAACGCCGCCTGTAGACGAAAGAGGCACAACCAGTGAAGAGCAGCAACCAGCAGAGTCAGCCATGCATGCTCAGTCTTTGATGTGGTGTAGTGCATATATGCTCATGATTTTGTGTGGATGCTCAGCTTCCTGGTGTCAACTGCTGAACATCCTGTACACAGTGCCCTGAAACATTATAATGCACGCTGAGCACTCAATACATACTGGGCACAAGTTTTTGACATTCTCTGCAAACAGTCAGCATAGTTGGGGCTTGTTTTCTCCCTTCAGAGGAAGCTATGTGCTGCCATTCATTCTTGCTCGTTATAAAAAAACAACTTTCAGACTTGAAAATTACCCAAGCTAGATAATCCATCACATAAGCACAAAGCCTTAATTTGGATTTGTTTTCTCATTATTTCACTGCGCTCAAGTTGAGTTCATACTCGTGTTATTACACACACTATGTTACACTCTGCACTTGTCAATCATCTGACACTTGCAGGAAGAAATGCAAGGATATAATCCCTCAAAAACGTCTTGCCTTATAAACACTATTGTCCCTTCACTGTCAAAATGACTGTGGGAGATGCAATCTACACATAAATGGGCTGCAACTTATTCCAGTGCACAGGACTCTGTCTAGAGGAGCTGCCTTCCAGCCTTAAACTATTTCATTAGCGCTGGTTTCAGTGGAATGTTTCAGTATCACTTAGTATTAATATTTCTGAAGTACCAGTTAGAGACCGTTTTTGCCCATGGCACCGTGGGCATTGAGAGGCAAAGGTGAGATGCATGATTCCTCTACAATCGTGAGCTAGCAAACCTCAGCACAGTGTAGAGCCCTGGAGAAAATTGCTTTTGAAAAGTCAGGTGTGCTCCCTACTGAGCAGTACTGAAACTGTAACTGTTGAAACTGTTTTAACTTCAAACTGTCACAACACTGTTCTCGTAAAAAAAAAAATAAAAAAAATGAATATTTTTAACTTCTAGCTCTCTGTACATTGAGGGCTAAAAATATGCTAAGCGCTGGCAGGGACATACGACAGAGCATCTATAAAACAATGAGACTAAGAAGCCAGGGAGCTTCCTCACAGGTTTATTTTTCTCTCAGCAAGCCAGCAGCGTGGGCATGAAGCTGTACTCCTGTACCCGCTGAGTCTTATACCAGCTAAAGTGAAAAGGACAAGCAGATTTATACCACAGCTAACAATCACGCTGCTTAAAATGCTTAGTCCTTGGTGTGTGTGTGTGTGTGTGTGTGTGCGTGTGTGTGTGTGTTTTTACCGACTGGTGCTCCAAAAGCAGCGGACACTCCAGCAGCAGCTCCAGCGGAAACAAAGTCTCTTTTCTCTGTGTCTCTCCGAAAATACTCAAAAATCTACAAACACACACACACGGTATCACTGCATGAATGTCTCTTACATTCACCACTCAGCACAAACTAAAGAAAGGAAAGATTAAGGAAAGATTTGTTTGCTATCCATCATAATACCTGATGCTGTGCCTTTTTATTAAGTTGCCTGGCACACACACACACATACAGCACTCATTACACACACACACCAACCTTGAAGTCTTTCTTTAAAGAAGTGCTCCTGCCCTGGGAGACCCCTGCAGCTACAACTGCACCAGAGTGAATCATGGGACCTTCCTGAAGGATTGCGGGTAAACAGAAGGACAGTTAAAAGAAGGAGATACCTGCCAAGACTGAAAACATTAGACAAAGATGTATGTGAGTCAATTTAGCAAGGCTTTGAACAGCCAAAGTAATTTAACGATCACATTACTTGTACACAAACTCTTATCTCTTTGACTGTGAAAGAGAGAGCATTAGCATGTGCAGTCTTTAAAAGTAAGATTTTCAGATGTTGTTGAAGTTTTTCTGGTCTTTTCACTGACCTAGCAGAGATTTGCTAGAGTGGTCTGTAGGCATCTATCCATAAAAATCTGTTATATTAAAATCAGCAAGGCCCCAAAAGTTTCCTGATAATGTTTCTGCTAGTGGCTAATGATGTCATTCTGATGTTTGCGCACCAGAAGATGCATACAGACAATACACAGCATTCCTAGTTAGTTGTTTCAGTTTGACACCATTTTGTTATGTAATGGGATGTCTTCAGCCCTTAAAGGATTACTCCAACGGTTTGGGCAAAATACCCTTTTTCCAACTTACTCAGACTGAGACAAGATGTTTGATACCATTTTCACCTCTGTACGCCCACTGGTTCTTTTCTTATGGTTAGTATTTTGTGTTAGCTTAGCATAAATACTTGAAGTCTACAGGAGTCTTTAGCCTAGCTCTGTCAAAGTGGAAAAAAAACCTTACAGCAACTCCAAAGCTGTCTTATTTACACAATGTATCATGTGTATTTGAAATACACATGGGTCATTTTAGGAGAAGTTAGATGGTAGGACCTATAACGGCTGAACACATGTATCCTTGTGTCTGTGTTCTAACTGTTGAATCTAACTTCTCCTAAAATGACTCCTTTTTTTCCCAAAATTCCAAGATGTGTATTTCAAATACACTATACATTGTGTAAAATAAGACAGCTTTGGAGTTGCTCTAAGGTTTATTTTTTCACTTTGACGGAGCTAGGCTAATGACTCCTGTAGACTTCAAGTCTTTATGCTAAGCTAACACGAAATGCTAAACATAAGAACTGCACCAGTGGACGTACAGAGGTGAAAATGGTATCGAATATCTTGTCTCAGTCTGGGTAAATCGGAAAAAGGGTATTTTGCCCAAACGTTGGAGTATTCCTTTAACAATTCATAATGTGACAATTCCTGGCTGTGTTAAAAATTAAACCTCTATGAGCGGAGACATAATTGTGAGTGTTAATTTTGCTATTTACCTTTCCGACAGCAAGACCTCCAGCCACTGAGCAGATAACTCCACCCACTTTCACCACAAGCGTCTGTCGAACAAACACATACACATTATGTGAGATGATGGATAATGCTCCTTCCTGTGCTGAGATAGTGGTCCAAGTAACTGCAGCGATATGTGTCTGTATGTGTGTACCTTGAGTCGCACAACCCTGGGAATCTTGACTCCATTCAGGTAGCACTTGATCTGAGGTATACCACTTCCTGCTGCTATAGGCTAGGGAGAGGGTGAGGAAGAAAGGGAGATAGAGAGAGATAAAGATGCAAAATGGAAGAAACTGAGACCTTCATTTATCATTATAGCAGTAGCGAGCGAGGGGATGTAATTTAAAATGATAACAGGTACAACAGTGATGCGATTTAATGAGGTGCAGCTGTGTACCATTAGCTGCACTGAAGAACCCACAATCAGAGAAAACCACATCCTTGATGTAACGACTTGATTGTGTTTGCTGGGTATGTGTAGTATAAAAAGTGTGAGTACATGATAAAAACTAAAGGGAAACAAGACCACTCGCTGGTTCACAGGAGATGGCATAACAACCAATAAACACAGCCAACCACATTTTAACCAGTTTTTTTGAGGATTGTAGTCAATGGTGAAACACTTCTCAATCAATCAGATGACTGACTGGAACTGTGTGTCATATAAAAATCCACAGCAGTCCCCGATCACCACCAAACCGAACTGTGGCAAACCAGAATGTCACAAAACAGATAGCAACAGTTCTGGAGTAGACAGATTGACCAATAACATTTGCAGAAGTAGCATCTGTGACACAATTCTAGACAATGTGTATCGGAGAGTGCTTGCGGTTTACAATCAAGAACACACTAGAGGAAGAAAACAGTAATGTTACAGTAAAAATGCACAGAAATTGTCTCCAAACCAGAAATCCTAGTAACTTTTTTTTTTTAAAAGCTGAAAGATCGCACTTTATGCATCGTCTTACCTCAAAGAAGGCAACTATGATGGCTCCCACCATGACGAAGGCAGAGTTGAGGACGGCCCAGAGGATCAGAGAGATGGACAGGCCGCCCACCTCTGTAAACTTCTCTATGTCTGAGAGGGTCAGAGGTCAAGGAGCACAGAACCAGCCAAACGCACGCACGATAATACCGTTTATCAGCTGATCATGATCTCAGCCACCCAGGAGAAAATGTCAATCAGCTGGAAAATTAATATCTGCCACCAAATGGTTAAATGGTGGTTAATTTTAACTGTGGCTGCTACAATTGTCATCTATTACTCACTTTGGCAGGTAATCAAGGGTACAACTCTATTCTAAAAAAGAATTGGCTAGTGAAATACATAAGTGTCTGGTGAATTTTGTAACTTGCAGGCCACTGTAACCAATGGAAAAAAGGATTGTTGTTCTTTTAGTAAATGAATAGGCATAAACTTGAAATATAATCTGAAAAATAAAACCCCTGTACAGTAGAGAGGAACATTAATTCATACTTGATTTCCCTATTTTTTTTCTTTTTTTTATTCAATTTGAATAAAAGTGAAGTGAATTTAGTTGAACCAATCTTTTCTTCAATGACTATTTTCGGTTGGAGACATACATTCTGTTGTGAGGGTGTCTCTGCATGGAAAGCATTTCAAAGTTTGACAGAAAGAAATGGTGTATCCATCTCCTATCAGACAAATCAGAAAAAGCTATTTTCTACTGGCAAGACTAACTACCATAACTTTTTTTTAAAAAAGCAAGACGATGCTAATTATGAACAGTGTCCACTGATTTTCCAACCAAACGCAACGCTGTTTGGCAACTGACTCTAAAGTCCGGATGTTGGAGTTTCCCACCAACATGTGAGCACATCATAAGATCTGTCGACTTTCGAAATCCATGCACTAAATTACCATGCACTGACATGGTAACTCTGACATAAATAAACCAAGGCAAGATGTTCACTGTGCAATATTATCTAACTCAAACAAGTCTAAAGTCTCTCCACATTGATTGGATACTGAAATGAATGGAAAAGAGAGGCTTTTTAGAACATAGGAAACATGCATTCAAACATCTAAAAAAGTATAATGATGCTTCGGAAGCAAATTGGTAGTAACATAAAGTATACATTAATTGTAGCGAATAAACAGCAAAAAAAAATTTTTAAGAAAGACAATGAACCTCCACGTTCTCATTTGGCTTTATGACAGCATTTCCCAGCATGCACTTCTGATAAGACTGTTTGCATAGTAACTGAAGGGCAACAAAATGTGTTTTTGGTGAATGAGTACTTAAATGAATACTCTAACGTTTTGGGCAAAATTCCCTTTTTCCAACTTACCCAGAGTGAGACAAGATGTTCGATACCATTTTCTCCTCTGTATGTCCACGGGTTTGGTTCTGATGATTGGCATTGTTAGCTTAGCATAAAGACTTGAAGTCTACAGGAGTCATTAGCCTAGATCCGTCAAAGTGAAAAAATAAATCTCTCGTTTTAAAAAAAAAAAAAAAAATCTAAGACGTGTATTTCAAATACACGATACATTGTGTAAATAAGACAGCTTCAGAGTGCTGTAAGGTTTACTTTTTCAATCTGACAGAACTAGGCTAATGACTCCTGTAGACTTCAAGTCTTTTTGCTAAGCTAACATGAAATGCTACCCAGTGGACGTACAGAGGTGAAAATGGAATCGAACGTCTTGTCTCAGTCTGGGTAAGTCAGAAAAAGGGTATTTTGCCCAAAACGCTGACGTATTTTTTTAAGAGATATTCTGAAGCAGTAAACACCACACATCAAGTAGGTGTTTTGACAGCACATCAGGATACTCTCTTTAACAACTTGGTATTTAACCCCTGCCAGCTTCTCCACCACGATGTCTATGAAACAGGCGATGAGGCCGGTGAGGAAGCCGATCAAACCACAGACCACCCAGCGGCTGATCTCCAGACAGCGAAAACCCTGCGGACAGAGATGAGCGAGGAGCATGCGGGGAGAATATGAAGCAGGAGAGAGTCGGGGGACAGGATGTTGACAATGGTTGGGAAGGAGGGAGAGGAGCACACATACAGAGTGTTAAAGAGAATGACAGAGAGGAGCAAGCGAGGGAAACAGATAGAGAGAGAGAGGCAAGGGGAGAGAAAGAGAGAAGTGGAAAGCCTGAATACACAGTGAAATATTAGTATATTACATATGATCACATGATTCTCTGTGAACCATATAGATGTCCGCTCTCACCACGTAACTCATCCTCCTCTCCTCCTCCAGAAACAGCTGGTTCTCACTGTTATCATAGTCCAGACTCTGGAATTATACACACCCACAAACAAAAATCAAAATAATGACTAATCAAATACAATTAAAACAGAGGCATGTACTGAGTAAACAGGAACTGAACTGAGGGAAATTAGTCGTTTAAGAGATTTTTGACTAACAGAGATCTTGAATATGTGACAAAATAAACGGTATATGTGCACACCATTGGATCAGTGTCAGTAAGTTCACAGCAAACTCAGTAATATGTTGATGCAAAGCAGATTTTATCAACAGTTGCCAATTCCCAGCTTGCTTAAGAGATTACTGCCCTCCACAACATTTTGTCAGCATTTCACAGCCTTCGGTTTCAATTCTGCAACACTGTTCATGCTTCATTTTTCTCACTGTGGTTGCTTGCTTTGTTTTGCAATGCCAGAGGGGATGTGCAATGTGTGAACCCGTGTTAACGGCAAAATCAGGGTGACATGGAGCTATTTGTTTACCTCATATTTGAGCGAGAGCAGCTTCTCGTTGTGAGGGATTTCTTTGGGTCGCCCCCTCAGCGAATCCTGCAGGGAAAGGGGTCAGAGAGAACAGAGGTCACCACGGCAACACTGACCTATGACCTTTGACCCGCTGAATCACGAGGAGCTGAGAAGTCAGTGACATCATGGGTATCGAATAGGGCGGGTTTGACAGTGGTGGCCATTGTAGCGATCCACAAGGTTTTGAACAATATGAGCAAATCATATTGCTTTCATCGATCTGATGCTCCAAGCTGCAATATGTACGATTATTGAATATAAATGAATCATTGCCAAGCTGCTGTATGTACGATAACTGAATGTAAATGAATCACTGAAAAATTGCCATTGCAAACTGAAATCAGCACGCAGGACATTTTCAAAGCGAGCCTTGTTTGACAGGCAGATCAGACGGACATATTGCAGCTTTAGTCTTCAATGCTGTTTAAAGCAGAAAAGGTATCATGTCAAGGCAGCAGAAATAACTAAATGATGGAGATGCAGCTACTGTGAAAAAACAAACAAACCAGCGTTTCCTCCAAAAAACAGATTTTCTTAATACTGTAGAATGAACTCTGAAACAGAATTTAGATCAAGTGATGCTAAAAACACAACTCAAACACAGATTGAATTCTTGTAAACATGGTGCCGCTCTTCAGTCTAGACTATTCAGTGGTGAAGGAAACGCTGGTGCTCACAGAGCAGAAATTTAATCATTCAAGTGAGAGAATCTTTCATGCATATAAGCCAGCAGCAGGAAATTTGAATCGAAAGTACATGCAGAGTGTTAAATGGGTCTGTGTCACACAGCTGTGACCCATATGTACAGCCAGGGAATCAGCAACAGACCAAATATAAAAGGAGACATAATTCACATTTACATGCACAGAACAAAATGCATTATGCATCACTAATTATCTTTGATCTATCATCTAAGATCAGCAAAACCAAAAGCATGGTCATTCACATTCCCACAAGCCAGCAACAGCAGAACTAAATCTAATGTTTACTGCCGTGGAGGGCAAGTGGTGTGAGGTACTATCAAACTAAAAAATGGCAAAATAGCCTCGAGCTGCTCATACTAGTCAGTCATAAATACTCTTGTTTTTTCCTGATGTGTGTGTAAGCAATTCCAGCCAAATTTGCCATGTTTTTAAGTTTTA
Organism: Neoniphon sammara; assembly: GCA_900302535.1. Taxonomy (NCBI): domain Eukaryota; kingdom Metazoa; phylum Chordata; class Actinopteri; order Holocentriformes; family Holocentridae; genus Neoniphon; species Neoniphon sammara. The sequence goes on from OMKZ01052463.1 coordinate 23,668, forward strand.
GTAGCCTTGAAATTTTCATTCTGCCTGAAACAGGCAGATCTTGGAAAAGGCCTTGGCTACAAAGCCAGCAGTTTTGGATTCCACTTTCTCTGCTTGGTGTTTATTTTAATCTTATGGTGTGACAAATCTGTGGGATCAAACCCAGTCTCTGAAAAACACCAGTCAGGAATGAACACTTTATCAAAGGGACGGTCGGCATAAATTCCTCATTTGTACTGTGTCACAGTGGAAACCATAAGACAGTTTCCAAGCTCGTGCCATTGACACACACCTGATGAGTCAACTGAATTGCTGTTGACCCTATTTATGAGTATGTCTTTTTCATGTTAGGTTTTCCATGTTAGGCCTCTATTGTATTCTGCAGCAAGTAGCCAAACTGAATGAACAAATTTCCCTTTGTTCACCGTGTAAAAATGTCCTAAGCTGAACTTTTAACCACATCAGGCTGCTTTCTACAAATCAGGAATAAAAACCTGAGTAGCACAGGCACACAACTTGACTGGTATTTAGTGTGACAGCCACACACACCAATACACACATATGAGCTTGAGGTCAAATCACACTAACGGCTGCTTGAGTGCATTTGCAGGAAGTGGGCTGACTGTTTTGTGTTGCTTCTTGTTGCTTTTGTCCTGGCTGGGGTAAGGTGAGGTTAATCACTCTAGTCAGTGAACTACATTAGATGACATGAAGACTGCAGTAATCAGGTCCAGGTCTAAAAGGGTCCAGCTAAGGATCTTGATGGAGTGATGGCTTGATAGACAGACGGACAAACAGTGAGAAAATGATCCGAACTCAGACTTTACCTCATCTGACGCCATCTCTTCTTCCAAATCCACCGTGCTGAGTCTGCCTATCTGAAATATACTGCCTCCTCCAGATAGCTACAGACCAAAGACATTACAGACCGCAACAGAAAAATATTTGGCTATGTGTAGCACTCTACAGGTTAATGTGTAACATTTGATAGATGATGTCAGCTAGCTAAAAGTAAAGTGTTTTCATATGGAAGACACGCATGTGCATGAATGCATGTGTGACACTTTGCCAGTTTGCTTTACTCAGTTAGACATTAGGATCCGTTATACGGCGACTGACTGAATAGTTCTGATGGTTGAATCACAGAAACAGGAAGGTGGAAGTTCAAGTGGTTCAGTTTTAGTTGGACAGAGTTTTCTAAGTGCTTGGTAAAGGCAACTGGACTTGTTGAGAGGCGAAACGTCTTCTAGAGCCTCTAACGAGTCCAGTTGCCTTCACCAAGCAGAAGTACCATGACCTGGATGAATGAGAATCTTCAGACATAGTTGGACAGAGCTGAATGAGTTAATCCATCAGCTGACAGGAGTAACGCAAAACTAATGTCACTTTTAGTGTGTGACCAACTTCTGTGCCAAGTCAATTATTAACTTTTAAACAGCTGACTTTCTCGCCGCTACTCCTTTTAACATGTTGACAGCTGGCTTGTCGTGGTTTGCTAACTTTCCTACCGCTCGCATGCCTTGCCATGCCTCAAAACAAAGCTGCCTAGAAATCAAATGCATTCATAGCCCAGCAATACAAAAACATGACTTAGCTTAACCTCCCAGTTTCCATGTAATAACACATGACACAGCATCTTGCTAGTTCTGCAAGAGCCATGCAACAGGGAAGCTAGCTATGCAAACGACATGCTAATATTACCTGTCTGGAGTAGCGGGGCTGCTCGGAGCCATTGAGCAGCGGCGTCCCTTCCCCGGTCGCGCCAGACTCGTCAGCTCGGCTGGACCACGACACTTTCTTCGTGATGTTGGCCATGGTGGCCTCCGACAGCTCGCCACTCTAACAAACTCGGCGATAGTTAATAAAATGCAACTGTTGCTGGCTAACTACAGCGAGTCCTCAGCTCCCCATCATCATTCATAACTCGTGACGCTTTGTAAGGGTCGCGTGCAGGGCCAAAAATAGCATTTGGAAGCGGGGAATGCTGGGCACTGAAGTTTTTGAAGGAGGAATCGCTGCAATTAGTCATAAGGCTCTCTGCATTAGCAGAATATAACGCGTTGTATATCACACGCTCCCTTTCTACTGAACTAAACTAAAGTGTGACATTACACATGAAAACGCCTAAATCCAATCACTTGATAGATTCGGCGGAAACAGTATATCATATTTTGTCTATTGAACATGAATGGGTCAATTTGGAACTGGGGAGACACTCAACTCATGTGAATCCGTTTATTTATTTTTGGAGCCTGGCTATCTATAAAAGAAAGAAATCCTCAAACTGCATAGCAATCAGTGATAAACAAGATGTTTTCCTCTTCCTTTAACTCTGTTCTAATATAATATTAAAAAAGACTCACAACTCTGTGTATACACAAGTACTGATAATAAATGTCAGTCCATTTGTTCAGTGAAATAAAGTCTAATGCACTTATTTTAAGTAAGAGGAAAAAAGACTATAAACAAACATTTTGCACGATACAATATGTGATGATAGTGATAATGACATTCAAAATACAATCTTTAAACTGATTTAAAGATTTTGGAGGCAAAGGAATCAGTAAGGAACTGAAAGAATATGTTATTACTGAATTAAAAGGATTACAGAGGCAGATAATCAGTGAGCTTTTACAGAAATTGTTCAAAAAGTATTTTTGACAGTAACCTTTCCATCTTAGGCTCTAGAGTAGTCCTTATTAGTGGGCTGTTTATCAGTTACAACAAACAAAACCAATCCACCAGTTAAAGATATTCATTCCAAGAACTTGAAAAATTGTCTTACAAATGATTTTTGGCATGAAAGTCGTTAATTAATTGATTAATTAATTAAATCATTTATTTATTTATTTATTTATTGTTACAGTATAAAAACTTCCTTTGAATCCTTCTCTATAACTTCATTAGACACAGAGCTCCAAGCACTCACATGCTACCTGCTTCACCTCCCCATGCACCTCTTTTA
>OMKZ01052476.1:0-11376 GCA_900302535.1 Neoniphon sammara
AAAAACAAAACAAAACAAACAAATAAATAAATAAATAAAAATACTACTACTACTACTACTAATAATAATAATAATAACAAAATTAAATTAAATTAATAGATTAGATAAATAAATTAATAATGAGTCCACAAAGTTTTTTCATGCACTGTCAATGGAAGATTTCTTGATTTTGCAGCTTTGGAAGATCATTTGAAAAACAAACAAACAAACAAACAAAAAACATATTGTAGGACAATGCCACTTACATATTCTGTATCTGCTGGTTGCAATGCTTCACTGAAGCTACATCACTTATATTCAGTGTTGCCAACTAATTTTCAGGGGAAATTGCTACAGGCAGGTCGATTTGTTGCTAAGTAATGTTGTGATGTCATTGCATGATGACATCATTACGTAAAACTGCATCATTATGTACAGTACACAGTGATGCTACTTAAACTCACTGGCCATCTTGGCTAAAAATATTTGAAATTTGCTAGTTTAGATTTCTTTGTTCATTATTACATGTGTAATTGTAAAAGTAAAAGTAATAAAAAATGTAATAAAAACATGTTTTATGTTTTTGTGTCATTTAGAGAGAGGATGTGTGCATTTTAGCTTTTAAGTCACTTTTCAGAAAGTTGCAAAAAGTTTCAAATAAATTTTGAAAGTAGCTACATTTGTTGCTAGGTGCTTTTTGAAAAAAAGTTGAAAAGCAGGGTAGTCTGAAAAGTTGCTAAATTGGTATCACTGCTTATATTGAGTCAAGTGCTCCAACACAAGATGCCATTGTTTTTTGGCTGGACCATAACATCAAATAGAAAATATCTAGATGTCTTGTATATCTTTTATACACATTTCCCTGTAATTCAAGAGAACATATTTATTATCTGTGGAAACTTTGGGATCTCTACTAGAAATAAAAATAAAGCTCTGTGGGTTTGAACAAAGCAACACGCATTTGTAAGGATGAGCTCACCAATGGGACCGACAGAGTTGAAGAGGATAACCGTGGTCTTTGTTTTGTGGTTTAACTTTAGAAGATGTTCACTAATGCTATTATTTGTAAAAGGCAGTTTCCTTGTGTGATGTCTAGTAAAACACATATCTGCCCTGTCATTGTAATTTCTGTGATGGATCGCTCTGAAAAAAATGTCTACAGGAACTGTGAGCATAAACCAGCAAGGCTACATCCAACTTGTCTTTCAGCGAGATGCAACCTTTCACTCACTGCCAACATTTCCCTTACTTAGACGTACTCTCACACAGATACACACACACACACACACACACACACACACACACACACACACACAGAGAGAGAGAGAGGAGAGAGAGAGAGACACACCTGCAGGTCTCCCTGTTACGAAAAAAAGAAAACAAGAAGAAAAGGAGGGGAAACTAAAGGAGAGGACAATTGTCACCTTGTCTCTGGAGAGGTACTCCAGTCATATCCCTGCCTCAGACAGGAAGTCACACACAATGTTGGCCAAAAGGAAAGATACCAGGGGTTCCCTAAAGGAAACCCGAGACTCCAGGACACCGGATCACCGAGGGGGCCAGGGCCGCCTTCTCTATATCTACTGGTACAATAGGACCTGCAGCACTAAGTACTATTCACTGCAGGTAAGGGATATAGGGCCACCATGTATGCTGAATAAAGTAGGGCTGGCTATGCTCTGTTATTCAGTGGGGATTATGTAATGGTGGTACAGGAAGAAAAGGAAGAGATCGCAAAAACAACGGTGTCATCTTTCCACCTGCAGGTGACATCATTGGCCAGTGGAAGTCTTGTTGTTCCTGGTGACAGTCTTGTATACTGTATTAAAATACGGGTGGATGGCCATTCTCCTCAGCACAGTGTTAGCCTGACCTGAAGCATTTCAGGTGACTGAGCTCACAGTGTTGGAAATGTAATGCAGGGGTGCTGCAGGTGTACTGGTCTTAGTGTTGTTGATGGAGCTGCATTTCATGGATCTTCCATCATGGCTAATTTATTCACTGAGCACTTTTAAGAAATAGGTCACAAAGTTACTTGCAGATATTTCTAGGCAATTATCTTAGAATTATCTTTTTTAAATTAATTAATCAATTTATTTATTGCTTTATTATTCATTTCTTTATTAATTATTATTATTTATTTAATTTATTAAATAACTATCTAGGCCATTATTATATCAATAATGTTATATGAGACTAAATGTTGTCTGGGATTTTGGATATCATAATATGATATGACATAAGTTTTCTTCTCCTGATTTTAAAGGCTGCAAGAGATGCAATTTTCTGAATTTATTAGATCATTCTAGCCATTCTGTCAATTGCCTCTATACCTGCTGATTATCATATTTACATCACTAAAGAATATTTATCAAAAATATCTTGTGTGTAAACAGCTTATGAAAGACATTCATCCCTGCAATATTGTCAAAACATCAATACTGAGCTATTCAGTCAAAGATATCGTGATATTTGATTTGTCCATATTGACCATCCCTATTTAAAGATAACATGATCAAACATATAAAACAAGAGATAGGACTATGAAAGAACAAACACATTATCGTGTGGGTGCTTATGGGAAAACCAGGCAACAACAGAGCAGTCCAAGGAACAAGAAAGTAAATGACAGACAAGAGAAAAAAATGACGGGGACTGTAAACTGTACTAAAAAAAAAAAGGCTGTAAACAAGATAGTGAGCCTGAGGATGGATACTGAGACACTGCCTTAAAGTCCAGACCTTGTTTACTGCCATAATGTTTAAGTCAGTCATTAAGGTCTTGAGTCTGGACTTCAACATTAAAGCAGTGCCAGATATCCTGTGGGCAGAGAGAAAATTGAAGTCTAGCTTAGACTACAAGACCACTCAAGTGTTTCCCAACAAGGACAGTTCAGACTAAATCACTAAATGCTTTCCCTCCTGTTGGGAAACTGTGCGCACCACGTGATGGGGCAAAGATGGAGCATCACACACATCAAGAGTCGTGAGGAGGGCCAGAGTCTGCAGAACTGAGCCAATTCTCACGGCAGGATAATCTGAACCTGATCAGTTTGGGCTTAGAATCAGTGTTAAAATCTGCAGAGATCCTAGGTTTCCTACTCAGTTCCAGCTTGTTGTTTTCTCTTTCCAGCCCTGTGGTGTTTGGGCAAGCTGATTTGTATATATTTATTTATTTTTAACCACGTGTTGACTCTGCTCTGTCTCGGCCAAGTGATATACTGTTACCGCCAGCAGACTATGTTCCCTCCCCAGTACAGCAAGTCTCCATGAAGACACACAAACACATCAGTGAGTTGTGTGTGTTTTGTTAAAGGGGCACCCAGAGCTCTATTGTGCCCCAGTATTCATTCTAACTACAGATTTTTATAAAGCCCTATTTACTGAGTGTACAATAACTAAATACATACTAAACTGAAAATGATATTTTCTTTAATTGTCTCTTCAGTGGGTGTTAGATTATTGTATTTTAACCATCTTGTTTAACTGTATTTAAGTGTTCTATTTTGCATTTTTTTTCATTGTATACCATGCAGATAAACAAAACCCAATAAAATTGTGTTCACATTATACTTTTAGCTTTTGTTTTTCATGAAGTTTCCCTTCACTGGTTTCGTAGATTATTAGTGGAAGTGCTCAAGCTGAGCAACATGTCCAAGCTGCAGCAGAGCCTCATGTGAGCCACGCTGACATCTTTTGTTTACGTCTAGTCAAACTTTGGTTAGCATTAGCATTGATTAACATTTGAATGTCTGTGTGAGTCCTGGCAGCAGTGCCTTACACTCCTAGTTGTCTCCACCTAAGTTTATCTCTCCTGTTCTTTTTGTGACCAAACGACCCACAAACGACTCCATCAACTTGACCTTTGTCTTTGCAGAGAGGGTAGCCATGTCTGTAAGTGACATGTAGACATTCTTGCATAGATAATAGACTCTCTACACCAGATGCATTCCTAACTGGAGCTGAGCAGCGATCTGGGCAGCTAATGAGGTTGTTACCATCACAGGCTTATCATCCTCCGTGGAGAGTGGCATCAGGCGTTGCCATCATCATCCTGATTAGCGTTACCTAAGAACCCTGAACTGACACTAATAACCCTGAGTAGCCATGCCTTTAGTTGACAAGCAAATAGGCACAGTGTAAGGTAAGATCATGATGAACCACACTGATTTGCTTTCAAGATGTGCTCTTTCTTGAAAACTAAAACACCCTAAAACACTTAAGCACTGTTAAAAATAAATAAATAAATAAATAAATAAACTTCTGGCGATGAATTCGCAGCACAGCTAAAATAGAGTTTAATAGCAAAAACAAATTGACAAAAACAACTAGCTATTGACTTTTGAACATCGACAGTAAATGCTAGGTTTTGGTGTCAGTCTCTCGGAATCAAAGAGCAAGAGCTTCTTTGTCTCGCTACCTTTTATTACTGATGTTCAACAACAGTAATGTAGAAACCAATTACAGAAGACGGAGGAATACACATTTCTCCACTAATGGCCTCAGTGGACCATAATGCAATGCAGCTACAAGACATTGCGTTTCGAGAGGTTACGGCTCCTATTTTTTATTCTAATGTAAAAACTCCCTCTCTCCCTGCTACTGAGCCAGCACTACAACTGCCGTTATTGTTGTCTCCACTGGCACTAAATGCAACAAATTGTGTGAGATTAGCAGTTGTAGCCTATGTACATGCAAATATTAAACGTATATATTCATGATCTGGTTATTCTGGTGGTACTGGATGCCAGTTGCACTTACTGAGCCTTACGTGAGATAAATTTGAATGAGCCATCTCTACAAAGATGAGTGACCTGTATTTCCTGTCAGTGTGAGATGTGCCTTCATGGTTCATTATGGGTTCCTGGTTTCTGACTCAGTGTGGTGACTACACATGACATGAGAGTAAGGATATAGAAACACAATGGCAATTTACAGGGGTTTTCCCGCTTTCAAATACAGGCTTGTGATTGCGTGTGTTTCATGTAGGCCTACATTGTTTCGTGATTACTCAACTGTGATTTCTCGTAAATCCACACCGCGATGATTCTCTTGTAAATCTACTCACGCATCATGGGGAGCTTCCCATTAGCTGTCATTCCTGATACTCTATTCTCTCTCTTCTCTCTCTCTCTCTCTCTTTCTTTTTTCAGTCACTTTTGAAAGATCATCACTACAAGAAAATCAGCTGTGTTCAGGGTGAATTTATCACTTAAAGCCTCTCCACAGGTGAGTGAAAAACAGACCAGACAGTTAGCATTTCAAACCGCTATTTTACAGTCAACTTTCGTCTCTCTCTTGCATTCTTATCTTAATCTTTCTGTCGTTCTCTCCATCTCTCTTTCTTTCTCTTGGATGGGACTCAATATCCTGGAGTCAGCATGTGACTGGGACTGTGTTTGTTCTTGCAGCACCTCAGGTACTATGGCTGATTTCTTCTTTAGCGGGTCCAATCTCTTCATATTGATGGATGGATGTTTTGAACTGAATGAAACACATCTGAAACCTAACATTGTCCATCAATTATCTGACCCTGTAATGTAAACCATCCTTTGTACGTGCACTATAGGCCCTGACACACCAAGCCAACAGTCGGCCATTGGCCCTTGTTGGTCCATATGTGGCCAATGATCAGCCATAAGTTGTGCAGTGTCTTGCACCATTGGCCCTTGTTTGCAACCAACCAATGGTGGAAGCCGTCAGTGAGAAAGAGCTTTCTGATTGGTTGTTCAGCTTAAGAAAATCAGGGCATGAGAAGAGAAATTTGATTGTGTTTATATTGTGCTAACTAGCATGCAAGCTAGCAGGGAGCTAGTTGTGGTAAACAAATCTTCCACAACAAAAGAGCAGTAGGCTGAAAACAACAGCAACTTTTCATTCTCAAACTCAACCAAACCCTGAAACTGCTGTCAAATTCAACCCACATTATGCAATAAATAATCTGTTTTTTACATATCCAGTGCAATATCCTAAGTGCAATATCCCTGTTGTATTTTTTTATTTTTTTTATTTTAAGTATTCTTTTGTCTTGTAAATACCCCCGGGAACTGTACAGTTATTTAATTTTAATTTTAATTTTAATTTTAATTTTAATTTTAATTTTAATTTTAATTTTACATCCTTTGCACTATTTTTTTTTCTTTTTTTGCACTATTTTCTTCTCTGTTTGTTTGCACTGCTTTTTTTATCTTCTTACGAGAGCTGCTATTTCTTAATTTCGTTGTGCTTCTGACGGGACAATGACAATAAAAGAATTCTGATTCTGATTCTGATTCTGATTCTGATTCAACATGTTCCCAATTTGTGTAACAAACAGATTCAGAGTGGTGTGAAAATGAAGGGCTAACACTAGTTGCTTTCTTTATCATTCTGTGATCCAAAGGCTTCTGCTTTACCTTTTTGATACGTCTGTCTCTGCCTGGTATGGAGTGATATTTCCTTGCACGCGGGTGAATGTGCTGCATGTCGATCGTCAGCTGTAGTTTGTGCCTAAAATCAGAGGGAAAGGCCTGTCCAAGTCATCACAACACGCAGTTTATTACGTGTTTACTAATCATTGCATGAGCTCAACTTGACAGAACTCGCCAGGATTCAGTGCAATAACTCAAAGATTCAATCTAGGCTAATTAAAAACTCATATGCCACATTAAATCACACTTTTTTTAATCACCAAATGGATGCCAAGCATACATTTATCATGTGCATGCTGACTGGAAACTTGGCATTTAAATGGTAAAAATCAATCTGACAGCTGCTAACAAAACAGCCCAGAGCTTCAGACTCGCAGGTCGTCTGCAGGTGCAGCGTTTCACAGAATCAAGCTGGCGCATGATCAGCCATCATCATTATCAAAAATAAATAAATCACTTTTTTCCTACTGTCTGTCACGGCTGAACATAAGGCCGTGATGACATTTAAAATCATAGCAGACATAACTGTAACACATCCACTTGAAGTGATCACTGAGCAGTTTCCCCAGAGACATGAGTGCACATATACACGCGCGCGCGCACACACACACACACACACACACACACAGCCCTCCATGCAGCCTCCACCTCCAGTCGTAACTCTAATTGAAGCCTCATGCCAGCAATTGCTGCATTTGCTTTTATAGCCCAAATTCAGCAAATGATTTTAATGAGAGGGTGACAGAAGCTGAGCTAGGCTAGTATTTTGAAACTACCGTTTTAGAGGCCACTTTATTCAAAACAAATGCTCACACTCAGTTCATCCCCTGCAAACAGATAACTATCAAAGACAAGGTAAAACACAGTAACTGTAAATGTATGCCTCTTTTAACGTCTTATGGAAACATAACCTTTGAAAAATGCGTCTGCTTTTGTCTGTTTTCTCGCGATTTCAGCCTAAGACATGACTTGAAAAATATTCTTATATTCTTTATCATATTTTGACATATTTTTGAGAACTTCATTGTCGCTGCGCCACAAAAAAAGAATTTTGAAGAGCTTAAAATGTTCTTTGATACTTCATGGCCAATGTCTTTTAAGTCAGTCTGCCAAAACAACCTCAAAGACGCAAAATTGCTGTTTTGGGGAGGCTGGTGGAACATAAAACACATTTGCCCAGGGGCAACTCTGTCTGGGGAGAGCTCCACTCCGGCTCCAGTGGTCTAGCGTTAGTTGGGGAGTCTTCAGACAGATGTGGGGAGCTGTATGTGATCAGTGCCACTTTAATTCTAGTTTAGTCATTGTGTGGTGGTGAGCGAGGCTGACTGAGGCCAGTCTGGCAGCAGGAGTGTGGTGGGGAGCTGCTCGGCCATCTCTCTCTCTCTCTCAGTCACTCAGTCACTCTTTCTTAAAGGAAAAATCCACTCTTGGATACTCTCACACTGTATGTCATCAATCTGTTATGGTTAGTTACATATTTCCTACACTTCCCAGAATGCCTTTTGACAACTCCCAGATTATGTGAACTCTTTGTATTCATTGTATGTAGGCGGAGAGTGTGATAGCAATAGCATGGTGTGAGCCATATGGCGAGTTCGTCCAGTCAAGATAACGAGCTGCGCGTCTCATTTGACACAGGTCTTGTGGCTGCAGTGCATTCTGGTCTATTGAGGCTTCTGTTGGTGGAGACCCCAGTATCTCTGCCTGTTCTACAATGGTTATCTCCCTGTGTGATTGTTGAATGTAGGTACAAATGCTCCAGAAAGTCTGCAAAGAAGCATGACACCAAAACCTGTTTATCACTGATACTTTATACCCAATTTCCACCAAAATTTCTGGGGACAAAGTTCCTGGATCTTGCTCTTAAAAGCGAGTACCCTAAGTTCTGCATTTGTGTTGCCACTGCACCCCGACAACAGCAAAGTATATGAAAATATACTTTGCAATGTTGCAATGTTCATGGTTGTTGTATACTACTGTACTTCTGTCATGTCGCATTTGGTTTTGGAGAAGAGATGCACAGAGGGTGAAAATGAGATTGAGGATGCTAGAAAAACAAGAGCTTAAAAGAGGAAACTGCTTTAATGTGGGAACAATGGATAACAAGTGTGACATGGCGTGCAGTCACAAGTGGAAGCAAACCATATGTTTTTCTCTCAATTACTAGCCGAGCGATCTTGTGAAAGAGCGCTCTTGTAATAATTTTGTGTTTGTGGTTATTTTCACATTAGGGATGTTCAGTGCTAAAACTCCACCCCGATGGTCCCCGGTCACCAGGAACTCGGAGAGTGCTACCTCTGTTGCAGGGACCTCAATGCCCGGGGCAAAAGGAGGGACTGTTTCCTCCAGTGGAAACAGCGGTAAGGGCTCCCGGTTCCTGAAAAGAGCGCCTGTGCTGCGGGGATAGTTCCTCTGGTGAAAATGGGTATTAGATACTCCAACATTTTTTTTTCTCCTGTCAAACTTAGTTGTCGCTGTGCTGCAGATATCTCAACTTGACATCATGTTGTCTATGCTTGGCCTGTTATCAAAACAAAATGGGCCCAGATGTGCAGGCTGAATTGCCAATAGCTGTTTCATACTAGTGGTAAAGTGGACTTTGCCTCCCTTTTCCTCTGCCCCTATTCTGCCTAATCCCCCTCGCTCCCTTTTCTGCCCTCTGCAGCAGCCCGCCAGCAGATGAGTCTAGAAAAAGCGTTGGCCCCTTTGACCCAGAATGCCAGTCACTTATGTAATGACGAGGCCTTGGACACTGAGTGGGAGGGTAGCTGCTAACCATGAAGCAGCACTGACGCTGCCCTCCACAGTCAAGGTCAGTCTATAATTAACTGCTTTGGTTGGGTCAAAGTGGAGGGGGACTGAAGGAGCTGCCTGTGCCGACAGTCATCTCTAGATCTGAGGAGGAGCGGAGGCAAGAGCCCAGATGGAATATATGAACAGATTCAATTACAAAAGCACATGTGCTTACATGCGTTGCACGCACGCACGAATACCTGGAGGCTCACATGCACACACACTTGCAGCTATGGATGTTTGGTCTGGCTCTCCTCAAATTTGCTTACTTCATTCCTGTCTCTCAGTCTCCTTTTCTTTTAATCTCCTCACTTTCCTTGCCCTCAATCTCTTCTTTCTCTTTCAGTCTGATTCTCTGACTCATTTCAATAAAGGGTAATGATGCATCAACGACTCTCCTGTTTGACTCATTTTTTCTTGATTGCTCTTATCATTAATTGGTGTCTCTCCTTTAGCGTCTTTGTATTCGTTCCTCCACTCATACCCAGCCCTCCAGTGGAACCTTCCGCCCATCTCTAAACCAGTTAACTCGTGTTAAATCTCTCCCTTTGGTCTTTCTCATACCCTTCTCTCCTGAACAGATGGATATTGTCCCAAGTCAAGACTGCTATGGGACATTACCCCCCTCTTCAGTGAGGTGACAGAAATGGCCAACCCCATGAATAAATTATCTACTAACAACTTGATGATCCCCTGCTTGATTATTTTATTATCCAAAGTGAGGCCCTCTCACACAATCTCCCACGATTTATCCTGCTCCAAATTTTGAGAAATGAGCATGTCTTAAAAACATGTTCTGTGCACAAAAAATGAGAGAAGCACGTCTTCCCAGCAAAAAAGGATGACGAGAATGACACATGAACAAAAACAGGCATTAATTTAACAATGAATTTGACACTGACATAGTGTGGTAGCTGGGCAGATACTTTTGCGCCCAACTGTGAAATCCTGTGTTCAGTTCCTAACTATAGCACATTTTTAGCCTCATGTTTAACATTTTTTTGTGTTTTTTATGACTCTAACCCTAACCTCAGATATCCATGACTAAAGCTTTACCCTGACCTTAACTTCAACCTTAAAATACCATAACAGTCTTGAAAATTGAACTTGAACATTGCTACACAGAGGTAATTCCATTTTGTGAACACTTGGCCAACATTTACTCCTGCTAAAATTACCATAAATCCATTAAAATTTGCACAGTTGAGAGTAACTATTTTTTCCAGGTGCAAAGTGTGCTCAACTGCTCTCTTCATCTTTGTTGTGACTGACAACTTGGAGGATGGAGGTCAGTGATTAGCTGAAAGTTGCACCATGGATTTAGGAAACGTATGTCTAGTGGCATTGATTTCACCAGAGCACTCGGGAATTAACTAGTGGACCCAAAAACCTCTTCCAGCTTTGAATGCAGAACAAATTTGGGCATTGAGCATTCACAAGATGGAATTACCTTTTCATATCAACCTACAAGTTTCACAAAGCAGTTTTTCCACATTTATTGAATTGGGGTAAACTGCATACTTGTTCACCTGATATTTGTGACAGATATGATCACAACTGTTGAGGATAAGTCACAGAGGGACCAGTGTGGTCTTTTAACGTTAACCAAAATTGTTTCACATGAGTTAACGCAACCGTTAGCCAAACTTTTACACATGAACAGGTGAAAATGCTGTGTCCTATACATGCCACTGTCACATCATTTAATTTGGGGTGGATGAAGGTTATGTTATCCTGTGGAGTAGATTCAAGCCCACAGCCTGTGGTGTTATGTGCTCATTCTGCAAAATTTTATAAGACTGTAGTTAAGTCATCAAATACAAGCATGCCTCTTTATCATATTCTCTCACTCCCTTACTATATCTCTCTTCCGCACTCACTCTCACACTATCTGTTACATATAATCCTGTCTCTTATGCTCTCCCTGTCCTGTGAAGTGATAGATGTTATCTGGGTTTTTGCAGCAGGAGTAATAGCGTAGACAGAGGATTTGGTTGGCTCAGAGCCCTACACCCAGAACAGAGCTGTAAGTGTGATTACAACACTCCAAGTCTGTGTGTGTGTGTGTGTGTGTGTGTGTGTGTGTGTGTGTGTGTGTGTGTGTGTGTGTGTGTGTGTGTGCACTCATTTACATTTGCAGTATATACTGGCAATTGCTTCTTTGGTCTGCTCCCTACGTATCGTAAGAGTTACTG
>OMKZ01052477.1:0-18692 GCA_900302535.1 Neoniphon sammara
TATTTGGCAAAAATAGTTATCTTTAACAAATGCTAAGAAAAAATAGTCATTCACTGTCACAAAAATACAGTGGAACCATTCTGACCTGACTAAAATATAAAACCTAAACTACATTTATCAGCTGTGGTTCTTTCAAAAATAAAAAGTAAAAATGACTCTTTAAAGCTCTGACCTTTGAATTTGTGCAAACAATAAATTTAACTGTACTATATTTATAACCACATCACATACCATCAACATAAAGTGAAGCATAAGCTTCACTTTATGTTGTTCTTTGTTTTAAATCAAAATAAAAACAATGTAAACGTGTTTCTATTCCTAGATTATCAGTTCTTAATGGAAAGATCCATTTTTCCACATGATATGTGTTGCTGCTAGCATATGCAATATGCATATGCGTTGCACAGTGCTTGCACACAGTGGCCGTTTTATCCACCACTTTCTTACCAGTGTCATCATAGGTCACACGAAATCCAAAATGCTCCCACACAGCACACCGATACAATACCACAGGCACATCCTCTAACTCTGACTGTTTGTCCTCTCCGCTTGCCATATCTGCAACACACATGCCTCCACAACTGTCCTGATACACGCCTTCGCCTCGTGTTGCGCATGCGCATGATCGAAACTAAACACACACTTCAAACTGAGTAGTAAAAAAGAAAAAGATAAAAAAGAAAAAACATATGAACTGAACGACACACGCACTCTGAACCAAGGGGAGGGATCAGAAGCAGAAAAGACACAAGACAAAGTTCGGCTGTGAAAGAACAGGAAACACCGCGTCTTGTGTCTTGCAAGACGTCTTTTTACCCCGAAAGTTCGACTTCGTCTGAAGTATACCCCCACTTAACTAGGGCACCCCACAGAACGTCAACTCGGTTCTCCACCTCTTATTTTGACCACCAGCACGAGGAGTGCAGCTTCCACTGCTATGGAACTACTACTGCTGCCAAACACCATGCATCAGACTGTTTGCTCACATTTTTCCAGTATAACACTGAAGATGCCCATTGCCATGGGAAAATACTTGCACAGCTCATTTTGTCCATTTTTGGCACTTTATCATTTGCCAGCACTGTCTGACTGGTTCCATCTCCAGTCCAAAACCACTTACGTCAGAAGTGGGATTCAAACCCGCGCCTCCAGGGGAGACTGCGACCTGAGCGCCAGCTGCCGACGTATCGTCCAGGGAACTATTGGAGCAATGTTGGACGAGGCAGCCAATCATGTTCGCAGCTCCAACATTTTCAACAGTAGTGGGCGGCAGCTGTACTCGGACATCAGTGCTAGCCAGCCATTCATTAATTCTGTCAAATTACAAATATCGACATGGTGAGTATTTCCAAATATTTATTTCAATGACGATTGATGAATCATTAAAAGTAAAAGCAATTTCACCGGGTGTCATGTTATCATGTTTGCTTACCCGGCTGGTTAACAATTTCTTCCCTGAGCCTCCAGTGCCTGCTGTGGTGCCGAGCATTAAGTGGCTGCTCTCCGTTTATAGTCAGGACATCCTGACAAGAATGGAGGACATCAAAGCCCACATCGCCTCTGTGAATGGCACCATTCTGAAAATGGACTCAACCAAAAAGGTTAAATGAACTTTTTTCTATAAAAGTATATGCTAATATTGTATAATGATTGTCACACTTTGCCTCTGAGTGTGGTCAGTTTGGCCGAAAGGCTAGCTGAAAAAGGTGCAGTTCGACTAAAAATGCCCAAAAAAAAAAACAAAAAGGTACCAAAGTCCATTTAAAGGAAGAAAATTAGGAGTTTTATTGTCCTTTCTCACCCGCAGAATAAGGCAAAAATACAGCCACAAAAAAACCCACTCTATTTACAAAGACAGTCACAGCACCACTAGGTCTGCACTATACGGCAGCCCTTCACTGACTGACTAGGAGGGGGTAGATCCCCTCTATTTAAAGGCAAGGCCCCTCCCACTGGACCATACCAACTTTAATTGAACATAGGAACAATTATTTTTAACCAAACAAAGGCATTTAAACCTCTATACATGATTTAAGTACATTAAATCAGTCAGCCACTTTAAATTATTAACATTACTCCATCACAAGGTAACATTATATTTTTATTCACTGGGATGGTGCAGTATAAGTGGACAAAGCACAGTCCCTACTCATCAATCAGGCAGTATAAAAGGCTGCCTGAAGCTGTGCTTGGGTCCTTTGGCAACCAGAACCAGGAAGCACTGCGGTAAGAACAAGGACACATTAGAAAACAAACAACTCAGAATATCATTATTTAAATAAAGAGTTATCTCATCTCACCTAAGTGTTTGTGGTAACTTTAACATGAAAAATAGCACAGGAAACAGCATTGTTGTTATATGTAGCTCAGTGTGTGCACCCACCAAACTATCCAAATGCATGCTACCTGGCTAACCTGTTGCATGTGGAGTGAGTGATGGTGTGGTGTGCTGCTGTGGTGTGTTACCAGTGGCAGGGAAAACTGCCACATACACAAACAAAAGTTCCCAAGCTGCAAAATTGATTGACTGTAACGGTACTGTAACTCCAAACCTTTCCATTTTGCTTTGTAGGACTCATCACACCAAAGGATAAGTGGTCTTAACTGGGCTGCAATGTAATAATGTTTAAGACAGGGTAGAGCCATGCCCCCCCTGTCCTCCGGCAGCTGAAGAATAGTGTATTTTATTCATGGCTTCTTTGATTTCCACACAAACCTGGATATACATTCGTCCCATTCTCGGAATTGTTTCAGAGGAATCTCCACAGGTAGTGCATTGAATAGATACAATAATTTGGGTAGACTTACCATTTTAACAGATTCTTTCACCGATGTTTCTTCTTCTTTTTCGCCTTACTCTGTTGATCTCCTGTTCAAAACAATAACCATCTTTCCTCTTCTTCTCTGGCGATTCTTCTTCTTCTCCTAATAAGGTGGATTACAACTCCTTGTGGTACGTAGCGCCAACTACTGTACAGGAGGGACCTAGCAGTCAATAGGCATCACTGATTTCAAAATGCAACTGGCTCCTTTCGACAGGTCGTGCGGTGCCATGATATGTCAGTCATCTGGGGTGGCACCTGGGGGGTCCAATCAGATTTCAGGGGGGTCCAGTGCTACCCCGTCCTCCCCTCTAGCTCCGCCTCTGTTTGGCACCAAAACTACTTGGTTAAGTTTAGGAAAGGGTTAGGGGTAGAGGATGCGTTATGGCTGTGTTACCTCTGAGTTTTCTTTACGGTGCCCATGTTAACAGATTAGAGCAGCCACACAGCCCGATGAGTTGCGCGTCCACGCAGCAGCGCCACCTCATCTTTAAGTTCGGCATGGAGCCTATTTTTCACACATGCCGTGGGCAGAAAACACCAGGGAAGATGCACTTTTTTTTTTCTTTTTTTTTCTTTTTTTTTTTACAAAATACAGTGAAATAAGTGTTTTTATGATATTTAAAGGTATAGTGGCTGCATGTCATTTAGCTGACATGCACCCCAAAGCGTTCTGCTTTGCTTGGCTTTTGGTTGTAGCTGGGTTGTATGGAAAAGTACATTCATTTTGCCTAGAAACTTAGGTTTCAGCCAAACTAGCTCTATAAAACCACAATTCATCTCCACATCTGTGTGTGCTGTGTTGCTATCCCCTGGCTGAGTGTTTTCAAGTCAAAATACTCACCAGAATTTAAAGTTTATCCATTTTTGAGGTACTGCAGGTAGCCTGCTCTGTATCCTTTGTCAGATAAAGGTCCTGGCGGTTAGGATGTTCTCCCACTTCCGATTTACCAAAATAAAAGTATCATACGGCATACAGATTCTTTTATTTTCCTCATCTGTCATCTTAATATGGAACTGTCATAAGTCTTTTTATTTACCTTACTGTATAGTCATATTTTAGTTCATAAAATCAAATAAACAGCTCGTTAGTTCGACATCAGTTTAGCTTGTTATTTTATTGTGGAAACATCTTTGATGTTGAGAACTGACGGTGCGCTCTCTCTCTCTCCCTCCTATAATGTAAATTAAGATCTCACTCATAATGTGAATTAGATACTATTCAATTACTTATTTACTTCTATATTTTTCAGTTGGGCTTCTTAAGCTTTTTTCTGTCTAAACTAAATGTAAATTAAATTTAAAATGAAACACTGTATTATTTATGTCCATCATCAAAGGCAAACTCAAATGCAAAGGTAGAAAGATAGGGCTTGCAGTAGTAGCGACACAGCAGAAACGCTGCCAGTGTGGACGCCGACATGCGTGTGAGCCGCAGCAGCTCAGCAATGCAGGCACCACGAAGCCGTCACGCTGCCTGTGTATTTAAGGCCTTATGCTAAAGACACACCAAATCCGGCAAGAAAGCATCTAGACACACCAAACCACTGAACGCTCTGACCAGTGGGTGGTGTTTGGTTTTGGCTCAACTGTTTTCAACATGGCAACTGGTTCACAAACTTCTTCATTTTACAGCTAAACGGTACACTTAAAAATGTTTCTGAAAACATTTGCGGCAAGAAATAAGAAATGCGGTAGCAGAATCTTGCTTCATATTTGATCATTACTGCCTAGTTTGACAGTTTGCTCTTAATTTTGCAAGCCCACTGTGTTGCGTTGGATGGACCATATTTGCGTAAAGTTGAGTCGCGATTATGTAAATTCAGATATGGCGAACAGACCGTCAGCTCGCCGC
Organism: Neoniphon sammara; assembly: GCA_900302535.1. NCBI lineage: Eukaryota > Metazoa > Chordata > Actinopteri > Holocentriformes > Holocentridae > Neoniphon > Neoniphon sammara. Next base: position 4,678 of record OMKZ01052477.1, read on the forward strand.
GCCGTATCCATCATGAACTGCACGGCTGGCTCTCCTGCTCTCCATAGAAAATGAATAGGATCCGTCGACTTCTTGTACGTCAACGGATTCGGTGTGTCTCCAGCATTACCCCTTGTCTAGACCGCAAGTGTCACATCAGCGTCACGCTCGCTAGATGACAGCGTTCACGTGACACTGAAGCGACTGTCTATACCGGTTCCATCTGTTTGTAGCTTTTCAATGTGTAAATCTGAGCAGCCAGCCTTTCTGTGTAGTGTGCAGTTTTCCTTTGATATGTGTGAGTATCCCTGATCTATTTTTCCATCAACACTGATGCATATGATTGACAATTTACACTGAACCTGCTGGCGAAATACTTTCAAATTTTGATTATAGCCATGGTTATATGGGACCGTCAAATAGGCTCCCAAAATATGATGAGTGTAGTGTTTAAAATAACAAACCACCTAGGTCGCAAAATGTGGATAAATGATTCAACTCAGTGCCTTTTTACTGGGCATCACCTCGTGTATACGCGCGTAATGTAGAAAAAATAGACTTGAAGCATAAATAAACACTTCAGGTCGTGGTTACTCCCCTGAGACAGAGCTGAGACGCGAGCTGCACGGAGCCAGTGCAGACAGCTGCATCGATTTTAAAAGAGAGCGTATCTGCTGCGTAAGATGCGGGAGTAAAAAACACGTCTAATACGCTTGCGGGCTAGACAATGGGTTAGGGTTAGGTCGCAATATCAAACCAGCTGAAACGAACACAACGCAACCAAAAATGATACACAAAAACAAACACCGGTCTCGCTTCACTGGGGACTCAAACACGGGTGTCCAATGGGAAAGTCCTTTGTTTTGTCAACCCATCCACCACCCCAACCTCATCCTTACTTGACCTGTCTTGCTCTTTCTACTATGGCGCTTAGAGGGATGCTACTTTGGGAAATGCTCCTGTGGATCGTTTTATAGAGTTGGAACCATAGACTATATATAAAGATGAACAACATGACAGCTCCCCAAAAGTGAAGTCAAAACGTCTCGATCACCCCCTGGTGGCTGGCTGCAGTATAGGTCATAAACCCCGCCCCCTCTTAGCGGATGGAACGTGGGCCAAACAAAAAAATCAAACTACACGTCAAATAAATTTTTCCCAAAGATGGTTCCTGTCATTTCAGGTAGTTCTTATCACGCTGATGTATATTCAAGTGTTAATTTTTCTGATAAGTTTGGTTTTCATTAGTTATTTGATGCTATAAAAAGGGGATGTGACATCTGTGATTGACAGCTGCTCTGAGTGAAGCTGTCGTGGAGCCGGCAGCTGTGGACTTCTGCTCGGGAGGTGTATGTGGGAATGTTGAGAGGACATGAATGCTAACTTTCCATAACCTTGACTTTTAGTTGTTGTATTTACCTTATCAACAAGCCTTCAGTTGTAGTACAACCAGCGGCAATGACGGTTAAGATTGGAGCTGCAAGGCTATCTCAAAACTTCAGGAGGCGTGTGCTCACAATTCAGTCGGGAGATATGGGCGTGGCCTCAGTACTCCCCGATCTCTACTGCGCAGACTCTGGCTCCAAATGACGTCACCAGGGCAAGATGGCAGTGCTCGTAAACTGGATATTTTGGCTTCACTTTTGTATAGTGGGAGGAAGTGGAGACACATCGTCCATCCTTATATGCAGTCTATGGTAGGAACAAATGACCTGTGGGGTCGTTCTTTGTGGGAAGATAATGATGATAATGAAAATGATCAAGCTAAGTCCAAGTCAACTGAATCAAATATAGTGTTTAATGTGATCTGCTTAGAGTGTCCAGTGGGTGGGGTTTATCATATCTGGACAATCCAGCTTCAGTTTCAGAAATGTCTAAGAGAAGAATTGTTAAACTGATTTTTACACTCATGTTAAGAGTAGCAGGCTGGTGTATTGTGATCACTTTGTGTGTCACAGCAATGACTCGAAAAGTATTTATCTGATTTGGATCAAACTTGATAAGACAAGTTGGTTGAGAGTCAGATCAGGGTTTTTTTTCATAAATCTGTCAAGGGTCAACAAGGGCAAGGCAGGAAATCAAAGTTTGCCATATGGTAATACAAGGGTCATAACAGTATGTGGCACAGGTGTAGCATCTTCCTCAGTGCATTGTTATTTTTTAAATTATTCCGTGTTTAACCCACCTAGAATTCATTGTATTCCCCTGTGACCAAAACCCCTCCCATTTGCAGGTTAAAACAAAACACAGAGAAGTGTTGCCACATACTATTCAATCCACATCCAGGAATCAAGCCCGAGCTGTGAACATAGAAAAAAGGAAAATGAAACAGCCTCAAAGTCACAGGAGGCATGCCGCAGCCAGAAATCTGACTTGTAAAGTGTATAGCCCTCTGCTGGGTTATGGCATCTTCTCATGATGTGATTGAATAACATAAATCATAGTGTACTGTTTGTGCCTCGCTGAAATATCTCCCCGTTCACTGACACTTGTTCTTGTTAAAGTGCAGAGTCGTGGAGCTCAGCGTCTCCTCCAGGTAACTGGCACAGTGCCAAGAAACCAGCCAACCAACCCTGCTGTATTTTCTGGCTGTCAGCCCGGCAGGCCAGCAGTGTGTGCTGTTTCAAGCCCAGCCACGCTCCCATGTAGGAAAAAAAGAAATGTTCACGGGGTGAAAATGGCCTGGCAAGCCTATTGTGTAACTCCACTGCATCAACACCTTTTATAAGTGAGGCTTCTTGCCATGGTTGAGTTGGGTGAGAATAGATCTCAGACAGTCAGGCATGAAGCATAAAAACAACAGTTAAAGCTGCAGCTGAACCTGGAATGGCTTTATCTTTTTTAATCATCTCTTCCTGAGGACATATTCAATCAAGGCTCTATTTCATAGCCTCACAGCCATCTGTCAGGAGAGATTACTGGGAATAAGCTTTATATGAATTTACAATTGGGGTAATGATTAAACTTTATTTTAAATCACATGGCAATCTATCTATCTATATATCTGTGTGTGTGTGTGTGTGTGTGTGTGTGTGTGTGTGTGTGTATGTGTGTGTATAGATATAGTGTATAGATAGACAGACAGATAGATATTATTTCCCATATTTCCCATAAGCCTTGTTGCTTCCTGTCCCCCGTCCACCTCCCTGAAGAGGATATACTTAGAGTGATTTTTCACTCTTTCAATCATACGTTGTTGCCAGAAAGTTTAGCTGCATTTGTTCTAGAAACACAGTGCCATTTTCATGTTTTGTTCCGAAAAGCAATCCAGGATATCTACCTCCAACCCAGGACACAAAAATAGAGGCCAGTAGAGGCTGAAAGCCATCTGTGTGATGGTCTTGTTTTTTTATTACACTATTGTATCACAATTAATGAGCAAATGATTTATTGATGTTAAAATGTTAATATAACACCTTTAAAAATCTTGGAACATGTCTGGATGTTTGTCTGAAACTTACAGGTGAGTTTTCTAGTCTGTACTGGTCTCTGTTTTATCAATAACCATCCTGTTGATAGAGAGATTTACAGCCAGGAGAGTGCTGCAAAGCCCTGCTGTCATTCAGTATTATTTTAATTCTCCAGCCAAGGCGTTCTTGGCACATGACCAACTTTAGGTTTATCTACGCTCATCATGACTGTGCACGGTCTTGGTTTCGGGTAACTTATTTTTCCAAGATCTCACTGCATTTCGGGTTGCACCAGATCTGGTTTCAGACAGAGATGTACGAAGACAACGTCACAGTGGAAAATAGCTTTATATGGTTCGGTAACATCACGCACTCCCCATTCAGCAGCAAGTGCCAATCAAAGCACCTGTGCTGTGAATTCCAAGAATCTCTCTCTCTTACACACACACACACACACACACACACACAAATACACACTGTATACACATATAGTCATCACAACTTTGAAGAATAGATTGACCAGCATCAGTCAGCAACATAGGTACTGAATGTTGAATCTTTATTGTTGAATCTGTATATTTCTATATGTACTCTCTATTTGTGTAGTCTATTGCCTGTAGACAGATATGTATTAGTCTACTGTCATTGTATGTCCCTTTTTGAGGTCTTGTTATCATATATGAAATGCCAGTAAGTGTCAGTATATTTAATACCTGACTTAGCCTCTGTTAGGCTAAGATACATGTTATGTTATTCATGCTTTGATCGAATCCCAGGCCCAGATCTATGTACACTTGACCCCATAGTCCAGTTCATTTGATTAGTGTGAACTCTGTGTACCATACCTGGGCACAGATCAACCACCCATGCCCGAGTCCACTGGAAAAGGGGGGGGGGGGCTATATGAAAATATGATATGAAAATATGACAATATGAAAACACCCTAACTTAATGTATTTCCTGAAATATATGTAGGTTCACCTGTACACTGTGTATGCCAGCCTCGTGTTGCCCAGGAGGTGTGGGGCAGGGCAAGCTACAGATTTCCTACCCCACCTCCCCAGCACTAAGGGCCTCAGGGGGGGCGCATCCAGAGTTTACAGCCGTCCATCACCCCGCCTGTCCTCCCCATCCAGCACAGGAGAGCTTGCATAACCCCTCTACATCACCCCAGACAGCCGTTACCCCTCCCGAACCAGCCTAATGCTACACTCTCTATTAGTTTATCTGATATGTGTGTGTATTTTTGTCTTCTCTCTAGAAACTGCCTGATACAGTGGTTGTGAAATGACTGGCGAGTTGATGTGTCATGCTAGCAGGGTTGGCTGAAACTGCTGGCTCAGCATGGTGGATACTGGAGGTTATTGCTTATTAGAATGGGAGACAGAGGGAGGCATTGAAACAAGACGAATTATGGCAGTGACGGTGGAGAGAGAGAAAGTTATACATCTCTCCATATATTTTATTTTTTCCCCACACACTTTTCCATCTTCCATGATCATACTGGGGTCACAGGAGATTTTTTTTTTTTATCTGGCAGCTGTAACCTCTGACATTTGACTGCTCTGGATAAAGGAAAGCATCAAGGAAAGCTTATTTTATTTTATTGTTGAATTCACTGTAAGTCAATCTGGATAGTGTTGATATGAGTCTGTGCAATATATAGCACCATCTATCTACAGTTTCTGCATTTGTGTCTTCTGCTTTGAGTTGAAATCAACTATTTTCATTCTAGTCAATTCATGAACAGGAATGTTATAAATTTGAAGACTTTTGCTGGTAAAAGCCCTTTAAAGTCAGACAATTCAAGCCAACTAATGCTAGTCTTGTAGGTCTGCTGAGGTGAACAGGTCTGCACTAGATAGCAGCTCTCCTACTCACTAACATTACCCAGGTTATTGCTCCTAAAAATACTGTTGAAAAAATCTGTTGAATATACATCTTCATTAATTATAAGACGTGCTCTACACAAAAGAATATCTAATTTGTAGATGGCTACGCTACACAAACACCTACACCTACACAAACGTGCGTTGATTTAGCTGATATTTTGGCATAACTTGATTTTTAACATTGATAATCCTCCTGTCATGGTAGATAGTGCCTGTTCTGCAGGTAGCCCCAACTAGCACTTACGTACCTGTGCAACTGCCCACACCAAATACCTCATGAGCTTGACCAGAGATAAGAGAGATATCATCTGTTAGTTTAGGAGACATATCTCTCTAATGCAGGGCTCCAATGTAGGCCAGAGGTCAGGATTAAACAATGTTAATGTGGGACAAAGGTCAGCAATTTAGGAATAGACTGGGCCAGCTGTACTGGGGAGAGATGTGCCTATAGGCGGGTGGGGGGGTTAGGCCTAGGCCTCCTTGAAATCACTTTTCCATGTAACATGTTCTAATCCTGACTGAGTCACTACCAATTTTTTATGCATGCTGGCTTCTTACAACACATGCAATTACACTTCTACCTATTTATAAGATTAATACAGAGATATATGATGATATATATATAATCATATTAAAATCCCAGGCAGACTTTGGGCCTTCTCTACATCATCTTTATGCAGAAAGCTCAAGAAGCTGGGATGGATGGAGTATAATGGCCAGTGACATCATGGGATACCATCATACCATCAGGATCAAAACATTGTCATCCATCTGCAGGAAGGAACAAAATTTCACTGTAAAGTAGAGGAAAGGACACGGGGGCTTGTAATCTCAACAAGGGTGTGTGTGCGTGTGTGTGCGCGTGCACGCGTACATTTGCATGCGTGTTTGAGGACTATGACCTATGACCTGTTCTGATAGCTCTGACAGGTGAGCTGTCTAGACCAAGGATTTAACCCAGCAAACATTAACACAGAGGCAGCAGGTTCATCTGGAGGCTCACACAGAGAGGAGGGTCATCAGTCTGTATGACATGAAGAAACGGAGATTTCCTGATTTAGCACCCAAAACATTTGCATTTCAACACATGCACTTACAGTACAATGTGGCGGTATCTATAACAAACCCTAGATATCAGTTTACATTTCAGAACACGTGCTGTTTCCCAACCCTTTAAATAAGTAAATAGTAACAGTCAGTATAATAAATGACTTAAAGCTACATTAAGCAATATTACGCGCATTTTTTGCAGTAAAATGACCCCTTAGAATATCAGAGTCATCATTTGTATTAGTGATGCGCGGATCGGCTCTCGACGTCATCCGAATCTGCATGTAAGCATAAACCATCCACCTGCCACCCACCTGAATTAATTATTTTTTCCGATTTAGAGACCCACACCTGCATGGAACTGCATTTCACTCCACCTGTGGGCTATGCTGCTTTTTAAATTATTTTGAGCAGCAACATTTAAGGAGCAAAACTAAAAACTGTAGTTAAAAACAGAGGAAACTCTCCAGGGGAAATTAAACTTTTACCTTCTGAAATAATTGCAAAAGGACAGCTTCTTTACTCCAAACAGTTTTACTGTATGAACCTGGACTGTGTGTGTGACCTTTTTTGAATGTGTAGAAATAATCATTGAAGTTACACCGCTGAGGCATCGTGCATAAATGCGCACAGTGTCTCTCTTAATGTGGATATCGTCTCTGCTGCAGTGGGATCGCTGCAAGACAGTATTTTGTAAACTCAAATAGTCAACAGTACACCTCAACGCTCTCATTCCTCCCGTATTTCAAGGCCATCTCCCAGCGCCTTCCCATTTTACTTTTTCTCCCGGGAAACTCACAATTTGCACAGCCCTTAAACTTAATCATCATACACAGATCCATAAGTTTTGTATGTTTGTCTGCCGTTACCCAAGTTGCCAGATCGCCTATAAAACACAATCTACACACACAATCCACACACCTATGTATCTGTCACTGCAACATGACAACCCACAACCCAATTCAAGCTATGGATCCAAGGGGCATGTGGGGAGGTGTTCTCTGTGCAGAGGCAAGCCAACTAATTACATGTTGTCCAAATGTAAGTAATGTAAAGAAACATAAAGAAATATAAAGAAAAAAAGAGTAGCTGGGGGAAAACGTAGTATTGCGTTGTTAGAAGTGACAGGTATGGTCAATAGTAAATAGCACCCCCAAATGAATTATTTGTGAGTGGGATATATGTAAGCATGATATGGTAACATATTACACTGAAGTGGGCTGGTTTTAAATAAATGAACTTTTATTTAAGTAAAAGTCCTTTTATGATAAAATAAAAATGGCAACAACTATTTCCACAATAGCCTGAACACATGCTGATATCTTTCATCCCTTCAAATTAAAATTCTGAATGTCCCGAATACAAACAAGGCTGTCCAACATAAATAATAAATGCCCCTATATTCGTGCCTGATGAAAAATGAGCTTAAAATGTCACATTTTAGAGAATGTAATCAATATTAATATTTTTGTAATTAATGATGTGTTATTTCAGCCCATCCATGAATAATCAGAATGTTTATTTTTATGACCCAGCCCACCCCCCGATTTGTAGACCACCTGTAGACTTCAAGTGATTATGCTATAAGCTAAGATGAAATGCTACCCATCAGAACTGAACCAGTGGATGTGCAAAGATGAAACTGGTATCGAACATCTTGTCTCAGTCTGGGTAAGTCGGAAGAAGGGTATTTGGCCCAATATGTTGGAGTATTTCTTCAAGGAGCACATGTTGGTTAAACTGGTTGTTCAGTAGGCAGGTTTCATAATATTGATGAAACAAATGAATACAGAATAAAATCAATAAAAATCTTCCTTTTCTATTCTGTAGCGAAGAACTATGTTGCAATGGGATACATCTAGGGTTCACATGATCCTAGCAATCAAATCATAGCTAAATAATACACTTGGTGGTTAATATGAAGGAAGTCAATGCAATAATAGCATGGTGCAATATCATTGTCCTAGAAAATTGTTACCGAAAACGGTCACTAGGTGGCAATGTGGTACCATGTAAAATAACAGGTTTTCAAGCAGATTTTGCAATTCTCTATCATCTCAGATTAGGATTCTGGAACACAATGCTAACAATGGTTAGACAAGTCAAGATACATATTTTACACATTTTAATAAGCATTGCTGACTATTTTAGATATTCATTTGGAATAATAAAGGAGAGAAGGAAAAGAGACACTTAGGAAAGGAATGTGAAGCTTATCTATAAATTTATGACCCTAGGGTAGATACTGTTGAGCAAAGCACTTAACCTCTACCAACTGGAAACAGACATGAGAGAGCACATGCATTCCAGTAGGTATCATTTCTTGCTGGAAATGTGGGGAATTCTCAGTTCTTATTTCCCATATTATTGTACCAAAGGGTTATAGTTTTCAGTAGTGTGATCGTCATGAGAAACATAAGAAACATAAATGAAACACCAGGTAACACCTCTGCATTCATATACAGCTGGAACATTAACACCCACTTTTATCAGCGGCCAGGTTTTGAAAGTAAATTTCCCTTTCATTCTCCAATAGACTTTAAGAAAAATCAGTATTTTAAAAATGTCATGCCTTGAATGGCACCAATCCCCTATGGCACTACTTAAATTGATTCTTAACAAAAATAATTGAAAAACATTTTAAAAAAGGGTAAGGCACGACACTGTGCACACATCATACTGTGGATACTCCCCTCCTTATCCCATAAAAAAAGGCACAAAATTTCCCACAACAAAATCATGCTAGCAAATACAAAATCCCCATCTTGTCAGGAATGAAGTCGATTTCTTAAAAATGAAGTTGAAATCAAAGTAAATAATGATTTCTGAAGGAGCATACACTAACAATGTTGTAGCTGATGGTAAGTGTACCATGAACAGTTAATATTTTATGGCCAATTGTCACATTCGCGATGGCAAATATAATGGGAATTTTATTTCCGGAACCTTTTGTTCCAGCTCTACAGAGCTCGCACTCGTCTAACCATATAGAATGCATGAACCAGCACTGACAGCTACAGTGGATGTGCACAGGGGTGCACATCCACATATCAAACTGATAGAAAAACGTGATTTCTCAGAAACGTGCTGCATAGAAACGATGGCCATAATATAGCCATGTATCACTTCGCAACTCTTATTACGATAACAACAGCAAGACGAGGAAATCAGACCATGCATGGCTGTACCAGGCAGCTGCCCATGTAAATGTGTGTTATTACCTCCTCCAGGAGATTATGTGTTTGTTTGCGTGTGTCTGTGTGTCTGTGTGTCTGTCTGCAGCTAATCTCGTGAACTACTGGGCCTATCAGCCTAAATTTTTGTGCAGTTATGACTGTATATGAGGAGGAACCTCTTGTGGGTGCAGTGATTCAGAAACTGTTTGTTCTCACTACTTCCGCTCTCTCACTCCATTCATTGTCCAGCTTGCTTGACCATCGCCTCTCTCTTTCTTCTCTCTCTTCTATCAGCCAAATAGGCTATTTTTTTATCCTATTGTGGCCATGTTCACTCTGATCGCGGGTGAAAAAATCCAGGATGTGCGTTGTGTTTATGAAACATACTGCTGATGAAGAAAATCAACAGAACACATAGCAGACACACGGGAGAACAACACTGTAAAAAGTGTCAGAGGCTGATAGAATCTGTCAACAAGCGGGGGTTAAAATAGGTTCAATAGCCTGATGCTTCACCACTGTAAAAATTAAGTGTAAAACAGCCATGGCTGTTTCATATGTCAGCGGACTAATCTTCTCAGGTCTTTGGATGAGGGACAAGATCAAAGCCATCATGGAACACCCCTCTCACCCTCTCTACAATGATTTGTGACACAGCAATAACAACTATGTACTTTATTAGACATTGTGTCGCCACACATGGCTGCTGGAGATCTGTACTCTACTGAGTGCACTCATCTAGTTGTGTGAATATGAAGCAGCTGCAGCTCATTGAGGCTCCCCTGGAGAAATAAAAGTTAAAAGCTGTGCTAGTATGCAGCAACTTTCTACATAATGGCTAACTCAGTGGAGGAGAGTACGGCAAATAAAAACAGCTGCAAATTTTTATTGAAACACAAGGGATGTATCAGAGTTAGTAACCATGGCAATCATGGCTTATAGCAGCATAATTGAAATATCGTAAATCATCAACTCCCTTTTCAACTCATACAGATACATGGAACCACAGAGCATCCTTTCCCAATGAGTCCCAGTTCCCAAAACACACCAGCGTTGCAAGCCCGGTATCTGTGTTTTACCTTAGGGGACCCTGTTAGGGGTACATTTGGTGAGACCATACATCATCTGATTAAGCACTTGCTGTACAAATAATCATCTTCTTCAGGCTTTAGGATCTGTCAGTGAGCAGGGGGACAGGGATGTTCTGTCCATGGCACCTGGGAAGAATCAAGTTCCATCTGTTTTAAATGTCTGCTTAACATGACTGATGTCTTCAGTAAGCCACTTGGCCAGATCAAAAGCTCTGTGTTTGGTGAGGAGTGACACCTCCCAGACCGGCTGTAAGGACACTAAGAATAGCTTTGGCCCATTAGTTAGTGATTTACTCTTCTGTCAAAGTGCTGAGTGAATGAAGCGGAGGCGGTTTTATGAAATGTGAATTAGTCCTGCGCCAGTGGGCTTTCGTAAATCCGACAGGCCATGCTAAATCACACATTTGTCTTGGCCTGCTTGACTGACTTCAGCAAGAAACAATAAAACTTTAAGAGGACTGCCGTAATGGTCTATGCCGTATAGTGAGCGATGCCCAGTATAATAGGTTTATATCATGTCCAGGGTATAAATGTTTATTACCAGCTTCCTTTCCGAAATCTTTATCACTATTTACTTTGAGGTTTAAAATGAGTGGATGTTGCTGTTACTGCTGCACAGCTGAAAACTGGAGGGCTTCCTTCACAGCACAGACCTCAGCGCTCAATTCTGATTTCTTTTTCTCAGGTTCAATGATCAAATCAACAACAACAAAAGACAGTAATGTCTTGTGTAGTAATGCCTGTTTCAAAAATAAGTTCATTGTAAAAATGATGTTATGTGCCCATGTCCACTTTATGTATTGGAATCTTTGCCCTTGTCTTTGAGACTCTAAATTTTTTTGCTGCCACTGCAGACAAGTTCTGCTGCAGATCAACTCAGCCATTTCTTTTGCAGTTTTTTCCAGCACTATGGATTACAATGTGTCCCCCTCTAGTTTAATCAGAATGTAGGAATCTCCCCAAACACCAAATAAAATGGAAACCTAACCCCCCTCTCCACTGGAGGCATTAATTGTCCATGTTTTTCTTGTCAAGTGGTCACAGGGTTATGATGACATAAAAAAAACACATCATTTCGGATCTGATACTTCAGACTTCAGATATGCACCAGAATCTGGATGGTCCAAATTAGAAATGGAAGGATTTTTTTCTGTTCCCCTTGCACTAGAAGTATCAGACCTGTGTCTTATGAGTGAAAACAGACACTAGAGCTCATCTCTATTTGACAACACTGCCATCTAGTATTTCATCAAGCTCCTGCAGCTTGATGACGAGACAAGTGCCAGTAGTTATTAACCATGAGGCATCAAGACCCAAGGGTCTGCAAGTTTTATTCCAACTTAAACACCACAGCAACTTTTCACACCTTCAGCCAGAGAGGAAGAATTGATGAGCTGTAATATTTGGTTGGAGTGAGTATCTACAGGCTGCTGGACCCCATGGAACGGACTCTGAGTATCTACTTCCTGATTTTTTTAAAAAGACAACATGAGAAATTTCCCTCCTGTCATCTGACATTTTCCCAGAGTTGCACTGATGACATATCTTTTATGTTATGATAATTTTGTTGTCATTCCTTTCAAATTAGTTGGATGTCATTTCTCCATGTGTTTGTTTTTTTGCTTCCTGTGTAGGCTAATGTCTTATGTGTTTTATTCTAAGGCACTTTGTACTTAAGATGAACGCTTCAGACTTTTGTCACAGTTAAGCAAAGCAGGTGGACCCAAATGTAAGTGCAACAACAAGGCACAGGAGATGAAGAAAATAACGATTTAATCCAGGACTCAGGCAGAAACACAAGGAGCAGACAAAACACAAGAAGCAAAAACACAAGACAAAGCCACAGGAAACATAGACGGCAATGCTGGGAAGCTGACAGAGAACAAAGGGAAACAACGGGTATATATACACTGGGAACGAATCACAAGAACAAGACACACATGGGGTCGGTAGGCACTAGGAAAAGGAGGGATACACTGGAATTGGTTAACAAGGGAGACAACGAGGGTGTGAAGGGAAACAACACAAGGCAGGGCTGACACAGGGAAACAGGGACACACAGAACAGGAACAGAAAACCAAAACACAAAGAGTCCATAAGTGTCCCAAAAACCAGAATCATCATCAACACAACTTTTTTATTGTCAACTGTGGTTCCTGTTGTTCAAAATACCTTTATGTTCATAGTGAAATGAACGAATCAGGTAACCATAGCCTCAATGAAAGAGATGCTGACTTGTGACTCAGCTGTGGGTTGAGACATCTTACAGGTCATGCTTTCTCCTGCCTCAAAGTATCACCTAATCTGAGAGGCCCTTGAAGCTGCCCAGTGTGAATGTGCTGAAGTGTATCAGTGATGGAGCTCAAAGAGCCTCCAGACCATAGATTAGATTAGATTAGATTAGATTGTACTTTATTTATCCCACAACGGGGAAATTTACTTGTTACAGCAGCAGCATCAGTGTAACAAACACAACAGAATTAAGAGGTAGAAGGGCAGTAAAAAAAAAGAATAATAATAATGATAAAAAATAAAATGAAAATAAAATAAATATTATAGCTTAAGGTGACTGTAGTATGAATAATACTTCAAGTAAGTGATCATGATATAAATAGAATAATAATACTGTAGATACTCATGAAAATTGCAACTTAAGTGACCAATATGATATAAACATGAAAAAGTACTTAGAAATAAAAATACAGCAATGTAAAATGACCTGGTTATAAACAATACTGCAAAGTGAACAATACTGCAATGAATAAGTTCTATAAAAATATTACAATGTAGTTTCCAATGCTATAAGTAATGTTTCAGAGGGGGTAAAGTGACCATGTTGACTGAAACATGGTTCAGGTGGTGCAGGTGTTGTAGATCCTGACAGCGGTCGGTATGAAGGACCTGCAGAACCTCTCCTTCTTACACCGTGGGTGTATCAGTCTGCTGCTGAAGGAGCTGCTTAGGGAGCCCACAGTGTCATGTAGGGGGTGAGAGGTGTTGTCCATGATGGATGTCAGCTTAGCCAACATCCCTCTCTCCCCCACTTCCTCTATGGAATCCAGAGGACAGTCCAGGACAGAGCTCGTTCTCCTGATCAGTCTATTGAGCCTGCTCCTGTCCCTGTCCGTGCTGCCCCCTCTCCAACAGACCACGGCATAGAAGATGGCTGAGGCCACCACAGAGTCATAGAAGGTCCGTAAGAGAGTCCTGCACACTCCGAAGGACCTAAGTCTCCTCAGCAAGTGGAGGCGACTCTGGCCCTTCTTGTAGAGGGCGTGGGTGTTGACAGACCAGTCCAGTTTATTGTTCAGGTGAACACCCAGGAATTTGTAGCTGTCCACCACCTCTATGTCCGCTCCCTGGATGTTCACCGGTGTGAAGTGTGATGCTTTCCTCTGAAAGTTAATGATCATCTCC
>OMKZ01052481.1:0-13708 GCA_900302535.1 Neoniphon sammara
CAGGCAGGTCATTTTCTCCCTCACTGGTCAGCTGTCTGACTCACCGCTGGGACCGGCTGATAAGACAGGCAAGGAGAGAGTGTGAAAACACACACACACACACACACACACACACACACACACACACACACACACACACACACACACACACCTACCTGTAGGATGGTTGTTAAAATGTCTACATAGTTGCTCTCAGTCTGATAGAGCTCCTTGGAGACCTGCCACCTGGCTGACTGCTTGGACAATGCCGGAGTCGAACTCTTGGACGGTTTTGAACTCTCTGGAAGAAAATGACACACAGACAGAAAGACAGGGAGGTGCACGGAGAGTTAATATTGCATTGACAGACATTAGCTGGGTTTCCATCCAAGAATTTTTAACTAACTGAAAAGGCTGAGAGAAAATGGCTAAATTATAAACAGAATTTTGTAAATATCTCAAAAGAGAGAAAAAAGTGACAAATAGTAATAGAAGCACATTTGTCCTACTATAATTTGGCCACTATTAAAACATTTTAAGAAAGGTTTTGGACTTTGGTTTTGGAATGTCTGTAATATATTTTTCCCACCATGACCACCCAGAACTTTTATATTGCTGTGTCTAACAGCTAATTTCAAGCCAAAGATTCCACACTAGACTTATAAACATAAAGTTGCCATGTTAGGGGCCGTGCACACAGAGGACGTGCTTGCATGAAAAAAACGCAAGTCACATGTTTATCAATATTTGTCCTGGCCGCTCTTTCTTGTGATTGGTCGCTTGTGTTAAAACTGACAGAAAAAGTTTCAACTTTTGGACAACAAGGCTACCCAAGCTATACACAGAAATATCTACAAATTCACTCACACACAAACACACACACACTGTCCTAAATACCAGTATGGCTAGAAATATCAGATAAATTAGTCATACTGTCATATATAATCTAGCAGAGATTTTTAAGGGGAAGCCTCTGTAGTTGTCATCAAAATGCACTTTCAGTAGTTATTATTTCAATCAGTATCTTATTATTGTGAGTGTTGATATTAATGTGGCTGGTTTTGCCTAAAATTATTTTCGGTAAAAAATCTCAAATACACCAACACATTTCGCCCTTTGGAAAGAGCAGAGGTAGCATTGGCCTTTATCTAAATCCTTTGACTGTTAGATGAAGACTCACACATACAAGGAAGCCTCTGACACAAGGCAATGCTTAGAACTGGTTGGGGGCAGTGTGAGCTACACTCTCAAGCACTTTGGGAATTATGTGTATGTGTTCATTGCCAAGCTCTAAACAGTTCATAATGCTGTTGAATACTAAACAAGTGCTCAGCCAAACTCAATATATAGGCTACAGTTGAATGCATCCCTGCACCCTGTACACATTGCCCTGAATAAAATACATTCTTGTTCATTTTGTCATAATAGAAACTACTCAAAAAAACTTCCACAAGGATACACAATTAAGTAGGAAAAGCAACCAGTTAAGGCCAGGGGACATGACCCTCCTGGGGGAATTTTTGTTCCACAAATTAAATGTTAGTGCTCTCATGCACAAGAGCTCTATTCATATTCAGCAATGGAAATCTCTTAGAACAGCAGAGGTGTTTTAGGTGGTAGCAAAGATCACAACATCACTATTATTATGTTCATCTCAGAATTTTTTTATCCAAACAAGTAGCTCTGATATTTTAAACAGTAGGAGGACTGTTATTACAAGCCCTAAGTGATTTGATTTGGTAGAGATATCATCCCGATAAAATTGTTGAAGGAGGTCCTTGGTACTAATGTATCGGCTTGCTTGCTGACCACTGGTGCAGTCCCATCTATGATTACGCTTCTGGAGAGCGTATCCTCTCGCTATCATTCATGAATCGAAAAGGCATCTTTGAAAAATTTCAGTCAGGCTTTAGTGCCCTCCACAGCACTGACTGCTCTCCTGAGGAGTACTAATGATGCGTGTTAACTCCTCCACACTGCTGATGATGGCGACTGTATCTTGATTCTCCCTTACCACAGACTCTGACACTTACCATGAAATATTGGCTACTCATCTGGAAAATTGGGTGCGGCTCAAAGACAGGTCTGACTTAGTTCAAATCTTAAATTCTAAATAGAATTTTCTCTGTTGTGCTAATTTTTATTAATTCACCTTATCCGAAATATGGTTTTCCCTTCGGGTCAATTTTAGGCACTTGTTTACATTTCTGCCTGGGGAAATGATCTGCAAACATAATATTCACTTTCACTGTTATGCAGATGACACTCTTTTTTTCATGAAACAAAGATATTAGCACCTCAAATTGACCCAAAGATTGCTTTTTAGATATTAAGTGACTGATTACTTCCACCTCATTGAAAATAAATTGTTGAGATTGTTCCATTTGGCCCCCAACTCAACCAATCCAGTCTTGCTTCTTTCAGCTGAAGAAATTTCCAAACTAATGTCTTTTTTTAATCTTCAGACCTGACCTTGAAAATGTTACCTTTCTTCACACTTAGACTATTGTACTTCTCTCTATTCCTCCCTGAGATAGAGTTCCCTCTCCCAGCTGCATCAAGTGCATAATGCAGGAGTAAGGCACCAGATCAAGAGGATAGGATCATAACACCCAGATTTTAGCAGCTCTTCATTGGTTGCCCATTAGTTTTAGAATTGATTTTCTGATTTTACTGATAACGTTTGTGGCCCCGAGCCATATAACAGCCTTTTAACCCCTTATCTTTATCCTCCTGTCTGGTTTCCTTTTCTTTATCTCTTCTCCTGTCTGGTTTCCTTTCCTTATCTACTCTTGTTTTCTGTTCTACATACTCTTTGTAGTACCATTTATTTATCTTATTTGTATACTTGTATATTTAAGTTGTTTAGAAAAGTGTTACATATAGACATAATTATTGTTGTTAATATTATTATAAAAAACAAAGGGGTTTCTTCACTTCTGGATCTCAATAGGAAGGAAATTCTTCACATATTCTATGACCAAATCCAGTTATGAGTGCCATAAGCCAATCAAGTATGAGAAAATAAAAAAAGAGCCCCACAAACCTTCCTTCCAAAACCTATTTTAGCTTTGTAGTGAGTTAATATCTGATAAGAGCATCAGTACATTCATACTTCCTAGGTCTACCCTGACCTGTAGGGGTTCCTGGTTGTTGCACATCCTTTTGTGGCTCCTGCAGGTTGCTTGTACGTTGGTAAATCCAGTCTGTCCTACTCCTCCTCTCCCTGGCTTTTGTTCTTCTCATGTTTCTATTCCTGATGCGAGCATCTCTTCCATTTCTCACTGAACTGTTTTCTACCCTGTCCTCTGGAATATAGACAAGTTTACCTTACCACTGTACTCTTGTGGAGCAGAGAAAATTGACAATAATCATAGATAACAGTGCCTCATGGCTATTATCTATTTTATGCAATGGTGTTGCTATAGTTCAGCTGTCTATTAAGTTTTCAAAAAATCATCCACATTAGGCAAGAATAAAAAATAAAAAACTACCAAATTTGTCTTTTTCAATATTACAAAATAACATTCTTTCAGTCGTTAGCATTATAAATCTATCCATTTTTATAATTTTACAACCTGCTAATAGCGTGGTGTTAATATGCTAGTCAGTATAATTGACATCATGCCACATCAACAAAAATGTAACATATATGGTTAGCTCTCGTTCATTGGTGCTCTAAAAATAAATGATGTGGATGGGTTTAAATGAGCAAGCTATTAATGTCCCTCTTGCTGATGTGTTTTATGCACTTAAAGGATCACGTCCAAAAATATGTTTTGTTGCAAAGCAATGTTAACTGGCTGATGTCATACTTGTTACCTGGCAACATTTACTTACCGATTGTCATCAAAGTGAATAAATAAGTATACGAGCTCAATGATTAACACAAATGTGTGACATACTATTTCAATGTACCCTTAATGGTATACAAGTAACCACTAACAATACATAATTTTCCACCTAGTAAAAGTTGCACAATTTTGATGTTAAAAAACAACAGAATTTTGCAAATTTTTGGCATTGTTAAATGGCTGTACGATATGATGCGGAGAACTGTTTACAGGGGTTAAAAAAAGTCATTTTTTTATTTACAGGTGGTTTTTCAGCAGTCTCTGAAAATGGCAATGCAATCTACTTGTCCCAAAGACCAGCAAGACTGAAAAACTCATCAACGTGACCAATAGGGTCTCCAACAGAGCAGACTGATTAGAGCAGACAACTCCTGCTAATGCAGCCATCAGGTTGTCAGTGGTCAAGCTCTCTAATAAGGCTCTCTGTCAAGCCAGGCCAATGAAGCACATCCGTCATGCCCATAATGCATTCAAGATACCAGATGCACATCAAGTCCCTGCGTTTGGCTTCCTATCCATTTTCACTTTCTGACGCCTTTTTTTTTTGTCTCATCGCTCTTTCCTGGCTCATTCTCCCCTTGTCTCCTCAGCTGCTACCAGCTCCCCGTTGACCAAGGCTGTCTTTCAATACATCTCTTGCTTCTTCACCTGCCAGAGCAATGGACGTCTCTGGTGTTTTGAAGATATCAAGCAGTCAGCCAGCAGACAGAGTGTTACTCGAGACCGAGGCTGTCTTTCTGCATCTCTTTACCCATCTCCCCTCTGTATTTCTTTTTCACCCTCTTGTCCATTCCTGCTGATCTGCCAGAGCCTTGCATGGAGGCGTCAAGCAGTGAGCGCACTGACTGAGAGCCACCGAGGACCTAGTCTTTCCATCCCTCCCCTCTCCTTTTTTTCCTCTGTCCTCTCTCTCTTACCTACCAGAGAAGAAGACAATTCTTTATCAATCATTCCCCTTCGTGTTTCTTTATGTTCTGCTCCCTTTCTTTGATGCCCCTATCCCTTGACCCGATTCTTTCAACTAACACAGCTGTGAATGTTTCAGAAGTGTGGAGATTTCAAGCAGTGAGCCCGTACCAATACTCAGTCAGCCAAGACAGAGATAACCTTTATTCATCTCTCCCTTCCTTCCTTCCTTCCCGGACAGGACCTTGCATGTTGTCTACTGTGTTGGAGATGTCAAGCAGAGCAAAGAATGATGACATAGCCGTAGACTCTCCTCATTTGTACACTCTCTCCCTGTCACACTGATCCGTCCATCAATCCCTTCCGTCTTACCTGCCCTTAACATTTCTAATGTGTCAAGCAGAGAGCTAACAGATTCCCATGTGAGTGAATGTGTGTTCCTTTTTATGATATATTGACCAAGGCTTTAGGAGTGCTACTTTGCACATAAGAAAATAGCACGTCATGAACAAATGTGATAAGAAAATAAATAAAAGAAAATAACAGTGCTAAGGACTTCATGATCCCTTCAGAGTGTTACTGATCAGTATGTTGTCACTATGTGCATCGATCATTTAGTAGCCCAACTTAACATGGAAGCTGTGAATATTTATATATATTCAGAGCTATTTATATATATATTTATATACTCCCCCAGCTTATTAAGTTTGAGCTTAGTTCTTGAGAAGGAAACAAGCATAATATCCATATATTCTGGGGCAGGGCATATATAGAGTCTGTTAGCCACTTCCCTGGCATGGAAAACATTCAGCTGCAGTGGTAGGTGAAATGACCAAGCCTCAAGTCTGCTGAAATGGTTTCTGTTGCTCTGCTGCCATTGAGATGGCTTTTGGTTGGATGGGATAAGTGGTTGATTTGAAGTAAGCTCTATATCATTTCGGCCTCCTCAAAAGGAGTCTTAATCAATCATTGTGACACTTTCAAGTTGGAGGTTTAAACACAAATATACATGTTTTACCTTGTGGCTGTGGTGTTATTTTGTTTTCTAGTTGAACTTCCACCCTAAGTTCTTGGTAGTGTGGCATAATTCTGAGGAACTAAAATCTTAGAGACTACAGGTGTGATACAGGGGAAAATGTGGGTGGGGCGGGAACTCGGAGCTCAGTTGTGATTGGTGTTCTTTAACAACCATGCACACAAACGCCTCAACAGCGCCCAGAAGCTAGTAGTCTTGGGGGGCTGTTATACTTTGTGCGTCACCATGTCCACAGTACATAAATTTCATCACCGGCTGATGTCAGCAGATGTCTGCACGGACAGGTAGTCCGTTGTGCAGCCAGATTTTTGTGGCCATGCAGACTGTACACTCCCGTATGCTTGCCACTGCGCATGCTCCAGGAGGTCCACCTGTACTCGCATTTCATCTCTGAAGAATAGAGACAATCAAATGTGTGCAAATTCATGTAGAGAAATCGCCCAGGCAGTGGAAAGAGACGTGGAGGTGTGTGGGTAAAAGTGAAAGTGTCTGCGAGGCAGATTTGTGAAAGCCCCTCAAACTTCATTAAACACTCACTAAAAAACGGGATCCCTTAAAGCTACATCAAGCAGCATTACATGGATTTTTTAGCAGTAAAATGAATCTAGGTCTCTTTCCAAGATAGAGTTTACGGCCTGTTTTTCTCTATCGGCCCAACAATAAGCTCCTCCTCTGCCCTTCACTTCATCCCTCTCTCTGTCTCCCCCCAACCAGGGTTTATGCTAGACTTTTTTTTGTTTTTAATTTGACAACCAATATTGATGGTAATATTCCAAAATTACGGCCAAGCAGAGCTACTGGATATTTATTTTAATTTGTAGCATATTTAGGTGATATAGCAATTGTTTTGTTGAAGAGTGTTTTGTTTTGTAGTGGTAGGTAGTATTTAAAGCCCAAATAACGTTATCCACAGATGTTAACGGGTGTCTCCGGTGTAACTGCCTGCAGCTATCAACATGTCAAAGCTTCTCTGACACTGCACAGTCTGCAGATAGCCTATAACTACAAATAACTACAAACTACAGACATAAGAGCTACATGTCCAAATTTCAGATCAATCACACAAAGTGCAACATGCAAAATCCAGTTTAAAAAGCACTAAAATCACTCGTTCGGAGCCCCAGACAAGTGAGCCCCATAGATCAGCAATGCAGACAGAGAAAGTTATTCAAATCTTACTTTGTAACTGTTTCACGGCATTTTCGAACTGAAGCTCAGAGACAAAGTAATTCAAGTAATCCAACAGGAGTTTTACCAAAATAAAATGTGTTCCTTGTTTTTTTTTTACTTTCGGTTTCTGCAAGCGATGGCCCAGTGTAGAGCAAGGGAAGTAAGAATGGCTTTGTTTATTTATCAACGGAGTTTGTGCTTTTGACACCATCTAGCGGTCAAAAATTGCTTAGTGTGGCTTTAGTTGAACCCTTAAAAAAATTAAGGAGTTCTGTGCATGGATGAAAAGAAAACTAAAACCATATAAGGGCTTTGTGTTTCATAGTGGTACTGGGACGCCCTTCTGGAGGAGTGCCTCACTTGGCGACAACCAGATTCTAGTATAAACAAAGCTGCGTGCGCGTCCGCAGCTGTCCGTGTGCGCACCTGTTTTGAAGTATATCAGCCCCTTTAGCCTCTAGCCCCCAGTGCTGTAAACTACACAAAATGAACTTTTCAACAGAAAGTGGACCACAAAAATTAACATGGCACTGGTGTTTTCTGGTTTCTGATAATGAAATTCTGTTTCTTCGCCTTCCTCTTACTAAATGGTTAGAGGGTGCATTTTTTAAATTCATTTAGTGCTATTTGTAATCATTATATATGCTTGTATATACCAAAGCCTGCAAACCTTAAAAAGGGGACCAGTACATTTTAGGAAAGACTTTCCTTTAGCCTTCCTTTGATAGAATTTGAGAATTTCATTGCTTGTGCCCATTCTTGATACACAGAGTTTCCTAAGTCTTTCTCCATGTCCCCCATCACTTCACCCTCTTACCTGCCAGGGCCTTGCATGTCTCAGGAGTGTTAGAAATGTCCAGCAGAGAGCCCATAGACAGGGAGTGCTCTGCCGACGGCCGTTTGCGTGGCGGAGGGAAGGGAGAGATCTCTGTCTCCTTAGTGAGCTGAGCCAATGTGTCCCTCAAACGTCGACGCTTTCGGTTACTGTTTGGTGTGGTGAGGGAGAGGAGGGACACTGCCTTCTTCATCGCTGGACTGTCATTCTGATCATCAAAACGATCATAGCCAGATAAAAAGAGAAAATAGATGAGAAAGAAAAGACACATAAGTTGGGCCTCCATCCAGGATTTTTTGCAAACTATAGATGTGTATCAAAACGCTGAATGGAACAATTGATAAACTGTCTTCAGCACTAAAAACATTTCTGCTCGCTAGATATAAAAAAAATTGCTTTGTCAATGAAGGAATTATTCGATACATAGTGATGAGGATGCAGTGTAAAAAATGCTGCTGTAGGCTTGACATTAACAGTTGAAATCCCTTTAGACATTCTGTCTGCTCAAAATACCTGCTGAACAAAACTTCTCAGAAATGTCAATATAATATCATCATCTTGGTTGTATGGCAAGTATTTTGTGCATTGCAATATTGCAGAATGCATTTCTTTGTCTTCTTCATCACATAAAAGCATGAAATATTACCAACATTGGCTGACACCAAAGAACAATGACAGCTCACCCAATACTAATCAACTCTCAAAAGATGTTCTTTTCTTCTTGTAGATTTTTTTTTGTGATTTTTTGGCTTCCACCAATCTGATGGTAATGCTCCTACATTTAAACATTTTTTCATAATATCTGCAAGACAGCTGCATAGAAATACAGCTATAGAGAGAGTCATATATGTGGGTGTAGGAGTATAAGCAAATACTTGTAAAATAAGTAAATAAATTGTGTTTTTGCTATAGTAGGAATCATCATTCTAGTTCAAACTCCAACCATATGCTCAATTCTGTGATGTACTGTCGCTTTACCGATTGCTGTTTCTTCAAGGGGTTTAAATCCCTTTAGAGTTTCAATGTGTTTTATGTTCAGATGGTGTAATAGAAGTGAGACCTGCCACCCAAACTCCTAAATTGCACTATTACACCTTTGAAATTGGAGAACAGCACAAAGAACACACAAAACTGAGGGAGAAATCATCCTTCAGGGGCTATTGTGAGACGCAAAATTGTACAAAATACAAACTGTAAAAAGTTTCAGACACTGTGCGACTTTAAGACCAAACACCGAATGTGGTGAGAGGGAGCCCACTAACATACACACACTCGCCCAGAAACACTTGGCCTATCAAAATGGGGCCCTCGGCTTCTGTCTCAAATTAACTGGCCATTGAGAAACTCAATAGATGCAGGAATGAGTGCAAGAAAGAAATAAAAGGGTTTGGAGACAAGAAAGATAAATGTTGAGAGGGTAAGGACAAGGTTCCAATCAGTTTCCTTTAAAGCCACTGAAACCTTCAGATGACATGCTAGTTTCACTTTCTAACTTGCAGCTGATACTTTGAGAGGCCTTGAATGTGAAAAATGTAGTGTGTGTGTGCATGCGTTTGTGTGTACGTGCGTGCGTGTGTGTGTGTATGAACAAGAGTGGATAAGTCCTTCTTGATGTGTCCAGAAAAATGCCTACATCATGTTTGTATGGCTTTACCATTGTATTGTATCCTGGGAGTGTGTGTTCATGTAAGTTAGTCTTTAATGAATGCATTAGTCTTACTCACTTTCTCATAGAAGTACATGGACTCTCCAGCCCGCGCATCCATCTGAATGCTTCCCCAGAACCACTGCAACACAATGAGAGAAAAACAGTTTTGACTGGTCTATAGGTTAGATTTGGGTAGCAAAAACTATTTCTATTGGTACTTTATTGACATATGTTTTCCACTGAAGTTGTTCAAGTGCCAAGCTTATGAGGTAAATTCCATTTTCGTTTTTGTTGAGAAATAATTTTGCGGGGTCTGATTCGATTTAGAAGAGTCCATAGCTTGTAGAAATAATGACAAGAAAAATGGCGCACTCTATCACATCATGAAATGAGTCCTTGTTGATCAAAAGTGTGAAAAGATTATTGATTTTAAACCAGGATAGAACGTAAAGCTATGGAAACAGAAAAATCTTCATCAATAGTCAACCATGTGAATGTTGTCGCAGAACCAATGAAACTGGCAGAGAAAAGAAAAGACAGTATTGACTGTGGAGTTATGACTACAGCTAAACTGCTGCTTTACCTTAGTTCAAATTACTCATCCACTGGAAGGGAAAATCTATTATTGATCCCTCAGTCTGACAGGGGAGACGAAGAGAGAGAGGGCAGAGACTGTATTGACTGAGGTTTAACCTAGAAGGAATCCTGATCAGATGATTATTTGACATTCTGTTTAGGAGGAAAAAAAACGAGAGGATTCATCATGTTTTCTTGGTCCCCAGTCTGTCTGTCTGCCTGTTCCAAGACCTTCCAGTATACTAATCACTCTGAAATGTCAAGATGGTACTCGACCACTAACACGGGCGTGTCAGACTTGTTTGCCGTTGAGAGCTGAACTCAACTCTACTTCATCTGTACTGTTGAGGTACTGAGTTGTCAGGCAGTGTATAATCTCAAAGTGCTTTTACTCAAAGTAAAGGGTCCAATATGTGTTTCATCTTCAGCTGCTTCTTTCTTTCACGATATTTAACATTTTATTTTCAATATCAATCCACCCAGGGTTTCAGATTAATCTTGTTTACCCAGAGAAAGCTAACTTGAACTTTGTTTACACACTCAGGATGTGACTAGGGGAAAAAGCAATAGGTTAATAGCAGGAAAAAGTAATTCCCAATCCTTTCTGAGCTGTGATAGCAAAAAACTAAAAAACACAGAGCAGGCGGTCTAGCAAACTCAAGTGCACAATCTCCCTTTTAGGACAAAAGTGAGAGCAGTAATACTATCTCCACTTCTGAGACCAATAAAACTAGAAAACAAGAGAATACATTATCTAGTGGTCATGTTTCTTACCACGTCTTTAAACAAGATGCAATAAAATTTCCCCACCACAGAAATTCTTAACCTGTCATATACATTAAGAGTATCTGCAGGTTTCAGAAAGCCAAATAAGATTTCAGATTTCAGTGATATCTGAAATTACATTTAAGGTCAATTTAAAAACCAAAATAAATAAACAAAGCTGGCATAAGCAGGCTATTTCTAACTGGAAACAGCTAATGAAAGTACTCTAAATGTGAATGGGCAGTATTAAAAAAACAGACACCAGGAAAACCTTCTTCTCCTTCTAACTTCTCCTAAAACGACTCTTGTTTTTTTGTTTTTTTTTTATTCCAAGACGTGTAATTCATTAACCTGTAATACCCTTGATACACTGTGTAAATAAGACAGCATCAGAGTTGCTGTAAGGTTGATTTTTTCACTTTAACGGAGCTAGGCTAATGACTCCTGGAAACTTCAAGTCTTTATGCTAAGCTAACATGAAATGCTAACCATAGGAACTGAACCAGTGGATGTACAGAGGTGAAAATGGTATCAAACATCTTGTCTCAGTCTGGATAAGTCGGAAAAAGGGTATTTTGCCCAAAACGTTGGAGTATTTCTTTAAATTATCTAAATTTAAGATTTCAGACATTCGAAGGACCCACTAATACTCTGAAAAAATGTTGTGTCTGTTCTGTATAGAAGTCCTGCTGTTGTCATGCTTATCTCAGCGCTCCCACTCCATTTCAAATGTAAAATTCCCTGACTTCTGCACAACATTCCATGACTAAAATGGTGAATAACAATTACCTGTGTAAATCTAACATGAGGCGTTTTTGTTTTTTTTTAAACTCGTTTAGATTCAGAGGTCTAATTAAAGTTTATTATTCTGTTTTATTCTGCTGGTAGAAGTGAACATAACATGAACATAAATAATACACTTGGTGAATAACTACCTACTATTTTTTTTTTTATATTGAGTCTGACAAAATTCTCTTATATTCCATGACTTGTCCCAAAGATTTATTTAGTTCTCGGGCTTTCCCTGACTGGAACTAGTTGTTTTATTGGCTCTTAGAGAAGTAGAAATGTCATCACTGAAGTGAGTCCTGTATTAAGGGTCGAAAAATTTGGAGTGGTGGTAATTACACTAAGTTATCACCCTAAAAAATACCGTCACTATGCCCTTGAGAAAGCCACTGAACCCTGAATTGCTCAGCAGCGACCAGTACAACATAACACCGAGCAGCTTCCCCTAAGGCCTTTGCTATAAATGTACTTTCAGTCAACTTGCCATTTTTAAAGAAGGGATTTGGAAAAAAACACACAAAAAAACAAAAACAAAAAGACTTCAGTAGCACAAATAAATTTCTTCAGGAACAGAAAAAACATGATGAGAAACGCATTTGCAGTAGAGGCCCTAGGCAAGGATAAAGCACTACTGACGATGGCACATGTGAGGAAAAGATTCATAGATTATACAGTCGACATTATACTTTTAATACAGTTTACATTTCCCTTTAAATGGTCACAAAAACAAGAGTTCAATAGGTGGGGAAAAGTCCTGAAACACTGCAGGCTCCAGGCTCTCTAAAAGGCAAATCAGATGCTGCAGGAGAAGCGGAGAGCTTTGCCTACCTCCTGTTTGACCACAAAGAGTTTCTCAGAGGGCAAAAACGGCAGCTCCTTCACTGAGTTTTCTTCCACCACCATGTGGGTACACTTCTCATTGCCAACCTCAACGTAACTGCCACCTAATACACACAGGGACAACAACAGACAAAATGAATGATGTATTAATAATAATAAAGGTAATAATAATAATAATAATAACTTTATTTGTATAGCACCTTTAGAAACAAAGTTTACAAAGTGCTTTGACAGACAAGACAAAACCAAGATAATCAAAAGACATTATAACAACAGCAAGGCCAACAAAAGCAAGATAAAATTAAGGAAAAGTTAAGTTAGAGTTAAAACAAGAAGACAAGGATATAAAACACAATAGAGAGAAGACAGGATGACAGTAGATAAAAAGGTAAAAGAAATAAGAAAATAAAAGTAAATAAATATGTAAGCACATGCACTCAGGACCAAATAAAAACACACATGCGTTAACATACATTGGTGGATAATAATAAATATGTAACACAAAGGCACATCGACACACAAACATAAACACACAGATGAGTAAAAGGAAAAATAAATAAATGGACAAACAAGGTCTAAGTATCGCAGGAACAATGTTCCGCTAGTTAAACAAGTACTACCATAATTAATTTTTCAACTAAAGACTAATAGAAACATCAAGGTGAAATTAAAAATCCTAGTGCAATGCTTATAGCGGTTATAAATGGAAAAAAGACATTGAAAATCAACACAGACATTGGACTTCGAAGAAAGTCTTGAAGGTTAACATTTAATTTCTACTCTCCACGGCGTTGATGTGCCCAGAAAAGATCTTCAAGGCTGTGTTGACATTTTACAATAGCATGCTATTTCCCCCTCACAATGAACTTTGTGGTGGCCCTGTTTATGTGTTGGCCCCTCGGTTAACTGAAAAAGGTTGTTCTTACTCGCAATCCTGAGTCAAACAATAAGTGGCAATCTCAGGAGGTTTGCGATTTTCATAATGGTTTCCATGAGAAATGTGGACAATGTTGACTTTTTAAGGTAGTCCATCCATTTTGGCCATACGCCTCACACATACCCACACACAAATCAAAAAATAAAACAAAACAAAAAAATCTTTCAAACTTAGAGCTTTCATCACAATGATGAATCCAAATCTGGACAGTTTCAGTTCTGCAACAAAAATTACACCACTGATTACAAATGGTACTGCAATTTTATAAAATCACTACACAAAGAGCAGCACTGACCATGTTTGAGCGTCCTCTCCTCCATGTTGGCCTTCTCCTCATCCGAAAAACCCAGGAAACTGAGGATACAGTCCTGGA
>OMKZ01052482.1:0-12880 GCA_900302535.1 Neoniphon sammara
TGACTGGGTTTTATAACACGTCTGTCACTCTGAAACTGTAAATAAAAACTGTAGATTTAATTAATTGAAATCGGAGGCAGACGTCGCCTTGTTTCCTCTGGATGAGTGACTTCACCTACAGAGTAGCCTCACAAAGTTTGTCCTACACAGGCTCCCGTACAGCCGTACAGCGAGACGGGAGGAGTCGTGCTTTTACACACAGAGTTTGTGCTCTTGACACCGTCTAGTGGTCAGAAAATCACTTCATTCCCTGGAAGTAAGGACAATGTGGGACTGTCTAAGCATGACTGTTCAGATCATAATTTACAGTTTTGTCACAGTTTGACTGTTTTTCTTTTCTCCCAACTTGACAACAAAAATCTGGACGTCCCAGTGGATTCCACGGGACAAACTCCTCTCAAACGGGCTCCATGGTCTATTGAGCCTCTATTTTGGGAACATGTGTATATGAAAAAAACATGAACGAGTCTGGGAACCGCTACCTTAAATGACCTGTCCTGATGCGGTAAGCCCCGCCCACTCGGCACACCCTGCAGATTAAATCAAATGCTGCTTTATTTGTGTGCACACCGTCTGAGCGGGTCAGGGGAAGCAGCACCGCGGCTCTGCCTAACGAACCGGCCGCCATCTATCTCCGCTTTAATTACACAATCCATTAAATGAGTCCGTGTTAATTAAAGCTGTCTTATCTAATTAAGATATGATGATCAGGAGAGCTCGGCCTCTCCTGGGCTTCGGTATTTATCTTGGACAGAGGCTAACCTCCGTCAGCAGCATTTTTTCACCTCCCAGCATGCATCTCACAGAGGATTTACCCAGCAGGCCGCAGGTCTGGGTCAGTCCAGACAGCTGTTAATGGAGTTATTTCTGTTCTCTACTCTGATGTGTTATATAGGGCATGCATTTTTTAAGATGTCCTGCTTCATATATTTTATATCTTTGGTAAATTTTCACAGCATTCATATTTTACTTTTTCTATTTTTCTTAGCCTTTTTATTTCTTTTTTTCTTTTTTTTAAATTTGTTTACAGTGTACTTATTTAATTTTCATATAGTAGTGGTATCTGCATTTGCCTGGTATTGAAGTTTCATGCATAAAATGAAAAATAATTTAAAAATGATTCAAAATAGGTGGGGTGGCATCTCAACATATATACTGTATATACAATTATAATTTATATTGTTTTTCTTTCTCTACCATCACTCAACATAGTCTGTGCTAAAGTGTTAGCATGGAGCTAACGATCTACCAGGTACACATGTATGACTTTGGTGTCTTAGTTATTATTCATACAGCGAGGTCGTCCAACAGGAAACTCTAGCAGGAAACTTCCTGTGTTCCTTCAAGAGACGTCGCCTCTCTGCAAGGATTCGAACCAACAACCTGCTGATGTGTCGCCACCAGCTGAGTAACAGTGAATTCTGCTTCTCTACACAAAGCAGAGCAGAGTTCACTTTAATCCCACTGTCACTGTCCTGCTGCTAATCCCCCCCGCTTAATGGAGGCTTACAGGAGCTTCATTCACACACATACACACACACACACACACACAGAGAGAGAGAGAGAGAGAGAGAGGGGAAGCATATGGAGAGCAAAACAGAGAATCATACTTCTGGATAAGCAGAAGCAGATGCACATACACACACATACATCCATACACACATACACATACAAGGGCAACTCAGACAGCTGCGGTCATCTACAAGCACACACACACACACACACACACACGCATGCATGCATGTGCGCACACACATACACACACATACAAACTGGTTGTGTGTTTTCCAGGAAGTCATCATCTTTATGCACATCTGCTGCTGTCAACCAGTCATGATGCACCTCCATGTTCTGCCTCCATTCATTTTCTATGAGAACTGAGCAGGTCACTGTGCAGTGCATGATGGGATAACACAGACAAAGCATGGTGAAACTTTAGGGACAAAAGCTAGTGAGCAGGTGGAGCAGATTAGAGCTGTATAATTACTATTAAAACACCCAAAACATTAGTTAGTGAACCAAACAGATGAGTGTTTTTGCAAAGCTGGAATGTGTTTGAAGCTCTGCAGGACGAACTCTGCTGCAGCTTTACAGTTTGTCTCCAATTAAAGCTCACACCCGCCTCACTTTAACTTCTTTATAGATTTCTTGTCTGTCTGAGAGGCTGCAGCCAAACCCTCTGAATGCTAATCCAGTCTCTGGATCAGTCAGTGATCCACCGGGCTAACTCGACCAAACGATGCTGATCGATCCGTTTTCACTCAGTCAGCGTAATGATGGTAATAGGTGTGAATCTTCAAATTTCACTCTATGGTTTAAATTAAAGGTTAGGCCCTGAAATGTGGAGGCCAAAGTCTTGTCCCCAACCCAGCCCCCAGCTCCAGAAGAGCACTGAATTGGGTTCATACATGGTTCAGTATCCTTATATCCTTATCCAATATTTAATTTTTTTTTGTACTCTGCAAACTTAAATTTATGGGCATGAAATTTAGCTCTAAAAACGATCAAATGAATTATATTAAATTCTCACAGCTGCTGCTATGGCACTGTGACCTTTCCTGCGATTAGATAAAAGTGTAAAAATAGGAGTGCACGCAACACAGTTTAGCATAGGTGATGTAACTTTAAAGGAAAAACAGATTTATAAATTTTTCAGGTTTCTCAATGGGAAACTGCAGGGCAATATTCACTCACTGTTCAGCATCCTGACAACACCAAGAGTAAAGCAGCACAACAAATTCAAACAGTTCACATTAACTGCCAATAACTCAAAGAACAAAAATAAACTGTTGGATTGTTGTCAGTTTGCCTGATGAGACACATGGTGAATCAGCTCCGTTTTAGTGTACTGCCCCTTTATGTGGCTTTTTGCAGAAACAGGCTTTTAATCCCATAATTTCACCCACATAAAGAATCATTTTCCAAAAATCTACCTCACCACATGTACTTAAGTGTTTAGAAAGAGACTCCGAGCCAGATGTCAGGGGGAAGCAGGATCCAAACCTGAGGCTGTTTATGGAAGAAAAAACTCCTCCATCTTCAGACTTTTTCATTTGTGCAGCAACACAGATTCAAATGAAAGGCAAAAGCGCCACCTGGTGGACGTCAGGCTCACTGCAGCAGTCTGCACACTAATGAAACCCACTGCAACACTTTTATAATGTTACTAAACAGCTGATGGTGAGTCTGTGGTATTCAAATCTGAGCCTATAAATATGTTCTCATGGTTCTATGTTATCATCACTAAAAAAAAAAAAAAAAGATTTCTATATTTTACATGGACTCACAGTGTGTTAAAGGTGCACTACGCAAAATTGCTGAGGGTCAAAAGAAGTGAGAACCATTTAGACCCAACTGACCAAAAAAAAAAAAAATACATTTTGTTTATTCCATGTTTTTTGGGGGTTTTTTTGTCAGCTGAGTCTACACGGTCCTCACTTAATCAGCAGTTTAACATATAGAGATCAAAATATTTGTACCTACACAGATGGAGTTAGACAGGGCTGATGCTTCACCCCATTCCCTTTGTCTGTCTGTCTGTCTGTCTGTCTGTCTGTCTGTCAGCAGGGTGTTTGTACAAGTTGTGAACAGATTTGTATGAAACTTTAAAGACAGGTTGGCCATGGGGCAGAGAAGAACTGATTCACTTTTCACTCTGATTGGCCGAAGAGGGCGTGGCAGTGTGCGTGATTAACTTTTAGTCAATATCCAACATGTGGAACTGTGATATTTTGATAATTACATGGTGTTGGTGGAGGTGTGAACTCTGCTGAGACAAAGTCTAACTGTGCAGAGTTCTGTTTACTTCTGAGCAACAGATCTTTCTAGAGATGGCATTGGTCTACAAGAATGTAAACAATTTAAAAATGCCGTCATTACAGGTCAGATAATATAATTTGAATGGAGAGCTTGTGAAACTGTGATGTGCGGGTCGTCTCATTTATGATTACTACAGCAGAATAAAATGAAGCTGACATCGTGATATTTTATTTTTAACCATGATACATATGGTCACATTTTTATACTGCAACTAATTTAAATTTTATATATCCGCTTATCACATACTAGCCTATTTTTTTCCCAGATCTCTTCCAGTCCAGAGATCCTGCATGTTAAAGCTGCAGGTTTTCACAGGACTGGAAGTGCTGATCCAGACAGCTGAGGCAATTTTGGTGCTGGATTTTAATTTAAAATCCTGTAGTTTCAAGCTTATCCTTTCATTTTCAAAAAATGCCTTGAACGGCTTTTTGTTTTTCTCAAATCCAGAAACTTTGCAGGATGTTCCAGGCCTTTGGAAGCCCTGAATAAGACTCATATAACACTCCCATAACAGCCTGTAGTGTGGTATTCAGTAATGACCTTATATGACTTGATCATGCTTATTTTTATCTTATATGTTATTGCTATAAGATTTTCAAAGGTATAATTTTTTGACCATTAGCAGCTGCATGTTATTTCATAGTTTTACTTGTGTGGTACCCTTCTAAAATTTATTACAGGTTCACTGTAGTTCTTCTTGGCAATAATCCAGGTCAAATTCCCTGTCGGGCTATCAGTCCCTGTTCAGATAGGGCTGCCCTGTCATTTGTGCTGCCGCATGACATTATCCAAGCAAGAAAGCAGGTTAGGATTTCAAAACTGGGCTTTATAGTCACTGTAATTGGTGCATAAGTCACATTCCACAGAGAGTTGATTTGGAAATAGACGAGTCATCCAAATGTAGCTGCTTTGTTGTGAAGATGATTAAAAGACGCCACTGCAGCTGACTCCTCCTTATAATTAGCGTCTCTATTTGTGGAAACGGCGATGGATCAGCAGTGAAAGCTTGTTCCAGATGTGGGACGCTGCTCTCCTCCTCGCCTCTGCCTCCGGCCTTTAAAACATCTGACAGGCAGGCTGTGTGCGAGGAGGAGAAATTTGGCAAGTGCCCTCGAAGAAAAAAAAAAAAAAAAGGAAGAAGACGTAGAGGAGATGATTTAGTTTTACAGTAGCCGGGGTCTGGCTCAGTCTGACTGTGAGAAAGCTGTGAGAGACAAGATTGATTTCTCCCAAGCTGCACCACTGATTCTTCACACAGCAGCAGATTGTCTGTGAGCTCAGGCGAGGATGAGGATGGAGGTTTTGTCCAGGATGAAGGCTGCAGGTGTGGCGGTGATGGTGATGTTGTGTCTTCATCATTTCTCTTCCTCCGCTCAGGTGAGTAGATCTGCCAAATCTGACGACAGGCTTTTTCCTTCTGTTAATCTGTGCATTTACTTTATTAAGTGTTGCATGATGCACAGTGGTGTAAAAAAGAACTCCTTAAGTAAATACAGAAACATCATTATTGGAAAAATCCTCCAAATTAAAAGTCCTGCATGTTCCTCCAGTCAAAGTGTGTCAGTGTTGTCAGTCAAATGTAGCTGAGTGTGAAAAGTCAAAGTAGTCCTAGTGAAGAATGGTTCCTTTCAGAGTGTTAAATTATTGATGCATTAACCTGTAAGAAGTATTTGAATGTTGTAGCTCTAACTGCTCCATATACTGTTGGCTAGTTTACACTCTAACAATGCATCGCATTTGATGTTTTGCATGGAAAAGCTTCTTCTGCAAAGGAACTAGGAACTCCAGCCGTCAGATAAATGTAGTGCAGGAAAAAGGACAAGATTTCCCTCTGAGATGTAGAGCAGGAAGAGGAGAAAGGCTCACTGCATGGACAAGTAAAGGGACAGTACGTCAAAACTGGACTGAAGCACAGGACTGAGACAGGACAGCTCTGGTGATGTTTCTACTGTGGCTGCAAATCCATTTTCATACTGTCCAAACTTTATCACAATTTTCATAAATACTAGCAGCAATATTCTGAACTCACAAACCTCACAGATGAAACACCAGAATAAAGCCACTTTAAAGTAAAATGAAACCAAACATTTGTCAATGACTCAGGTTCTGCATAAACTTATTTCTGAGGTTTGGCTTGGCTCCTAATATGACTTAAAATAACACAAGTGGACTGTGACCTCAGCTGAATTTCTTTTAATCTACAAAATAAATGAGACGTGAACACACATTCAGTTAACTTAAATGCTCTTCTGTTTTTAACCTCCACAGGAAAAGTCAGCTGTTAACTGAGGTCAAATTATTATTTATAGCAACAGCCTGGCAGGAGGCAAAATGCCTGTGGAGGAGGGAAAATAATTTAATAAAATTGAGCTATTATGAAAATAACAACAATAACAACAGCTAGGTAAGATTTAAAAAAAAGCTTGTAGATTGCACAAGGCAACAGAAAACAGGAAATAAACTTGAAAACTTAAAAACTAAAAGGTAGAAGATAACACTTAGCAAATTTATTAAATTAAATTTATGTAACGCTCCTCACCAGAGCGCCTGACGGTCTTCGGAGCTCAAACCCACGATGTTCAACCCTGTTTACTCAGTTTTTTATCTGCAGGATAGTTTAGCAGCTTTTTTGTCTGACATGAATCTTAATGAGGTAAATAAACAATTTACATCATTGCAGTTTGTATCAGCTGATGTCTCTTACATAAGGACTTTGAATGAAAACATCCTAAATTCATATATGTTTATTTATTTGTTTGTTCTTCTGAAAGTGAAAGGAGAAAGTTGAAGCCATTTGAACAGTGTTGGCTGTCCTATGTCTTTATAAAATGTGGCACAGAAAAAAATTTGTGTTTCTGTGCAAACCTGAAGCAAGTTTTCTGAACTTGATCATTTACTTTTCTTATCTGTACAAACCTCAAATACACAAAAGTCATCTGAAAGAAACTGTAGGTTAGAATACATTAAATCAGATGTAAAAAGAAGACATTATTAATTTTTCAGTTGCCAGAACCGGAAGAAGTCTAAAACTGAAACGTATTCTATTTTATTTCAGTTTATTTTGGAGGTAAGCTTTTGGTTTCTGTTTAGTTTGGTCTAGTTTTTGTCTTTATTTCAGATTACTTTTTTAATACCTGGTTTTAATCTTCATTTTAATTCAGCTAACTAAAAAATCCTTGCTAGTAACAGTGAAGGAAGACATTTGAAAGTGATGTACCAGCGCTGCTGACAGCAGGTCAGAGTTCAGCCTCCTTCACATTCAGCACTGCATCGCTGCCTGTGACCAACCAGAACAAAACACCACCCAACACAAACCCAGTGGTTCATTATCTGTCAGGCGCTGCGGTGCTGCGTTCGCCGTCAGTGTGAGGTCAGCGCCGGGCTGCACTCCAATTTTCACCCTGGCGTTACTGCGGCTCTGAAAACCTCACCTCTATGTATAGACCTCACACCTGAAAACCATGATGTAGAGCAGCATGACAACGCCACTGCGGTTTTCTCATCTGAGTGGACAGACTGTCAACAACTGTCCAGATGCTGAGCAAATGATTTCGGGGGAGTTTTTCTTTAACACTGTTAAAAACAGATATGTTTGATGTAGCTCATATTCTTGGCTACACCCAATAGTTTGGTGTCTGTTCCTTCTGGCCAATCGTAGACCAGGTGACGTCACGTCCAAATGTTTTCAGCAGCTCCAGTGGAGTTTGATATCAGAAAATGTTTCAGCAATCTAAAACATCAGCAGTAAACTTCAGGTTTAATGACTGTGACTCCACTGATGAGCTTTTCGTACAGATGTGTGGAACTGAATTGATACTGAAAAGAGAATTGAGCTTGATTGCCTTTCTTTGGGAAAAAAAATATATTCAGCACAGTCGATCATTCTTTCAGCATCTTGTCTGGGTCATGTGAATGCTCTCCAGACCTTCTACTCTCCTCCATCCTGACCCAAATCTGTTTCTGTCCCACTCTTAGCAGTGTCCGTCCAATCAGGAGCTGCAGAACTCCCTGCGGCAGGTGGAGAAGCTGCTGGCAGCTCATGAGGCATCCTATCAGCAGAGCCTGCGCTCCCTCAGGAAGAAGCTTAGTGTTCTGCAGAACAGCACTATGAGAATCAGCAAGAAACCCAAGAACGGTGAGGAACTGGTCTTTACATTGATGTTTCTCCTAGTGTAGCACCTCCTGCAGGAAGAGGAGATCCGAAGAGGTATTTCAGAAGGCACCTGTTTTCAAAGCAGGGTGGAGGGACCATCTTTGAGGGAGGTTTCAGAAGTTCTTGAGTGGTTCTGGGGTTCCTTGAAGAGGTTATCCTTTGGAAGGCTTTAGAAGGGGTCCTTTGAAATGTTCCAGGTTGCTTGACTAGGTCCTAGGGCTTCCAGTCCAGGGGTTCTTAGGGGGATTCCAGGGCTCATTTGTAAGATTATAAGGCATTTCATGACATTCCAGGCAGCCGTTTGCAAGTTTCAGGGGTTCCTGCAGGCATCTCAAGGGTCTTTCAGGAGGCATCTTTGAAGAAAATTCCAGTGAACCTTGATGAAGGAGCCAAACTGAGGTGGTTATCTTTAAGGAGGTTTCAGGGGTTCCTTCAAATGTTACAGTGTGCTTGATGAGGTTCCAGGGAGTCTTGAGGGAATTCAGTGGGTTCTTTAGAGAGGTTCCAGGGCATTTGATGACATTTCAAGGGGCCTTTTTAAAGTCCCAGGGTCTCTCAGAGGGTCCCAGGGGTCCCTGCGCCTATCCCACAGGTCTTTGACGTTCCTTAAGGAGGTTCCATTATGATGTTTAGGGGTTCCCGGGGGTCCCTCAGGGAGTTCCAGGTGAACCAGAATGCAATGCAACCACAAGACAGGTTGGGCTTTGAGTAAGGGGAAACCCTAATTTTTTCTTAATTAGAGAAACTTCTTAACCATCACTATCACTCTCTTCACCTTCTTGTAAAACCTTTAGCTAAGTGCTCCAAGTTTATACCTCTTCTCTGAGGGTAGTTGAAAGGTTTTCTGCAAAAAAATAGATGAGGAAGCTTGAGAGAAGATGAGGGCGCCAAAAAAGGCAGAGTACATTTCATCACACAACAAGCCCTGGAGTGCATTGAATATAACAGACTGATGAGATGAAGCAGTGGACGAGGGTCAGAGAGAGTTTTCCTGTAAACAAACATGGACAGTCAGCTCCACTGCAGCAGCTCACAGGTTAAATAAAAATTCCTCCCTGCACCCAGTGACCTGCCCCAAACCAGAGCTCCCAGCTCACAGCCGCAGACTGGGGAGGGTGTTTGGCGTGGGACATGAGATCCACTTCCTGTGCAAGCCCGGCTATGAGCTGATTGGCCCGCGGACCCGAGTGTGTCTGGAGTCTCTGAAATGGAGTGGCCAGCAGCCGACGTGCAGATGTGAGTAATGGAAAGCAATAGAAAATATAATCCTCAACTTCCAAATTGCAAGAGGCTGCAATTATTTTATCAGATTGTTGGAGCCCAGTTATTATCCCGTATGTTAAATTGAACTTTGACAATGAACAAATTAATCAATTAATTTAAAAAAAATCATTTAAGCGCAGTAAAAAAATGTTATTAAAATGTTTCTTGTTGGCAGAAAAAATAAAAAATATTGAAAAATATTGTGCTGTTATTGTGTGTGCAGGGAACATTGATATTGTGTATTTACCAAAACAACTGCAATATCATTGTCTCGTCTTTTCCTTTCAGTCCTCAACAGCACCAGCAACTCCCTGCCCTCCTTCTCACCTGCTCCTTCCTCCTCTTCTTCCTCTCCCTCCTCCTCCTCCACTTCCTCCTCAGTCACTTCTCCCCCTGCCTCTTCATTGCCCACGTCTTCCTCACCCTCCTCTTCCTCCGTCCGTCCGTCCCGTTGCACTCACTTCCTGGGTTCCACCCGCTGTACCTGTGACGTGGGTTTCACCATATCAGGCCGCGACAACAACATCTGCACAGGTAATATCGAACAAGAACTTTTTGAGCATTTATCAAAACACAATCAATTAAAAACATGTCAAAAAAGTTAACACATGATCAGCAAATGAAAATGACAAAGTAACAGGAACTGAGTAAATATAATCCAAAATGTAATAATAATTGCAATAATGATAAGAACAGTAATAGTAGTCATAATAATCTATAGTCCTCTCAAGTGTTGTTGTCATTTCAGCCCTTTAGGATTCTTTCCAGGATGGTAAAAATAAATGGATTTTTTGGATTCCATTGCCAGTTCTGTTTTTGAAATGGGCCAAATAATTTCAGACAGTGTACAAATAATGTTACTTTACTTAAAAATATACATGCCATATATATTTTTCATTTTACACCTTTGATCATTTCCATGTTAGACTGAAAGGGGACAGGGCCAAAAATGACTTCACGCTTGAGAGGAGAATTGATCCAGGTCAGGGTCTGGTGAGATTCAGTGTTTTGCTTAAGGACACTTCAGCAGGCTGGACTGGTTTCATCGTGTTGTGTGTGTGTTTCAGATATTGACGAGTGTCGGTTGTTTCCTCTCGGCCAGCCGGGCCGGCTGTGTGTCCATCAGTGTGTAAACACACCTGGCAGCTTCCACTGCCTCTGTCCGGCCGGCTACGACCTCTCCAGAGACGCCCGCGGCTGCAAAGGTCAGAGTTCACAGGTCATCCCATTGGTTAGCGGTAATGTTTGAAAAAACGTGACTCGTGGAAGTGACTCTTGTTTCTGTCCTGCTGTGTGCAGACGTGGACGAGTGCGAGAGCCGGATGCACAACTGCACTACAGACCAGGTGTGTGTGAACACTTATGGAGGTTTCCAGTGTGTGATGGTGCAGTGCCCACGCATGAAAAATGCCACGTACATCAGGACATCACCAATGTAAGATCCTCCTCCGGTCCTGATTCACGTCCACCTCACATCAATCTTCACCTCTGTTACTTCTCAGACACACTCGCAATCAAAAAATTCTCTCTAGCTTTTCTCCTTTCTTCTCTTTCTTAGTCAGGTCACTTCTCTGTCATCACTCTCGGCTCACATGAATATGTTATCCATCTGTAGTCAGGCTGCTGTGACCTCTGACACTCTGTGATGTACCTTGACAAAAGTCAGCTCAGTTAGCCTGAACAAACTGTTAGCTAGCTAACTAGCCAGCAGGCTAATCATCTTACTGTTAGCATGCTAACGCTAGCTGCTTCTAGCTACTTTAGCTAGTGTGCTAATCAGATCTGTTAACAACAAGACAGTGATGGTTAGTTGAGCAGATACTATGGTTAGCTAGCTAACAAGCTGAGAATATCTAAACACTAACACTAGTCAGTTGGATCAGTGATGAAATGAACCAGGTCTGTTCACTGGCGCTGAGACGGACTAGTTGTAGGCATTTGTGGCTACAAGTTGCCTGATCTCAAGAGATTTTGTGAAATTGGAGCAATGTCTCAAAATGCAAATAATGTAAAAATGGACAGAAGTTTGACTTTATTTAGCCAAAACCTGAAGCTAACCTGAACCAAACTGCTTTAGCTGTTAAACTGAAGCGTTAGCTTAATGTGACCAGTTGCTGAAAAATTCCACTTCCTGTTGTTATAAAGTAAATCCTTTCATGGTGGAGGAACCAGACAGATTTATTACAGTCAGCAACATGGCAGCTGAGTTTCAGTGTTTGTATTCATTTTACATAAGTTGAGGAGACTTTTAAATCATAAAATTACGAAAACAACCAGCTGTTCAAAATTACCCAGCTTAAGACCTGTGGACCTCCAATATGGCTGCCAGAGGAATTATAGCTTATTCTACTGACCTCACTGGGTGTTTGATAAAGGTCAAATAAATTGCAAAAATGTGAAATGTAAGCCTCTGGATGAACAATGACTTCTTTTTCTGGTTTTCACATAAAAGCTGGACCTTCCAGTGAACTGTCCCGACAAAAACAGAAATGCAACGCAAACTGTGTGGGTGAGAAATTAAACCCCAAAACCCCAAAAGAGACAAAATGACAGTGACAGTAAAGGAAAGAGATTCGCTGCATTCTGGAACCAAACAAAGAGTTTTAATTTCACTGTCACCCACTTTCCTTCCCCACCCATCATTTAGCTCCTGTCCCTCTCCCAGCACGCCACTGTAAATCATGCAGAGCATCACGCTGCCTCCTGTGGGTTTTTCCCAAACACTGAGCAGCATGAAACATGTTTATCACGGCGGTCAGGGATGAAACATGTTTACCAAAGAGGTCACGGTAGAGTCTGATTTATTACTGCAGCCAAATCAAAATTGCATGGTGCAGTAAGGCAGGAAGAGAAGGTTACATGTCAGCCAAATAAATTTGAAATGAGGCGGTTAGTCATTTTCCCCTGCAGGGAACTGAGGAATGTCAGATATGTGGAAAAAAAGGTCAAAAGATCACAACTTGTCTTTATATCTCATCAAGAAAAAATATGTCCTTTATTCTCAAATCAGACATATTTCTTAAAACAAGTAAATATTTGCCATTGGGGGTTGGATGCCACTTTGTTACAGTGCTGTTTAACATATTCTAAGTGTTAATATTCTGAAATAATTTCATACAAACCATGCCACAACTTTACCTAAAAATCAAGGTGCATGTATTAGAATATGATAGATGGGTGTTGTAAAGGAAATCCGTTGGTACATAAAAATTGAGGCATTTTGGCAGAAAGTTCGGAGTTCTGTGCTGAGTTCTTTCTTGTACTGGAAAGCACTTTGAGGGAATCCTGGCTCATTAAAAACTCATTTAAAAAGGTGCGTTTTGGTCTAAATGCTACATGGACAACCTCTAAAAGTAAAAGGTAGGACCACAAATCATCCTCTAAGAGACTGCACTTTTTCTCTCAGGGTTTTTACCTATATGACCACCAACTCAGACAGAAACAAATCCTTAATAAAGCTAAGATTTTTTAAAATATGTTTTACTTATCTTGTTTTGCTTCACCTGCCAGGCGCTGTGAGAGGAACCCCTGCATGGTGGGTGACAAGGCGTGCACCCAGGCACCAAACTCCATCTCCTTCCACTTCCTGTCCGTGGTGTCCAACATGTCCGCCCCCCGCGTGCTCTTCCGGGTGTCGGCGGCTCG
>OMKZ01052483.1:0-26259 GCA_900302535.1 Neoniphon sammara
GTAGGGGTGTGTGGGATAACTTATTACCACAGATACTGGTGCCAGCGCGTGCGTGTGCGAGAACGCGTGCGTGGCGGAGATGCTGCAGAAAATCAAGAATAATGCAGCATGCAGACCCGTTCAGCCTCAAGAAAGCTGCCTGATTAAACAGCACATGGCCATTTATAGAGAGCAGCAAGATCTTTGAAAGGGAGAATACCCACCGGACTTAAGAATCCATATGTGTTATTTGCATGGCTGCAGACAGTCCAGTCATTATCTGTGAAATACACAGTAAACACAACTCTGTTCTGAAGCTAGAAAGCAGAGATCGAAGACTCTGGAGGCTGATGCCGTATTTCAGCAGAGCCCAAAGCTGCATGGGGGACCAACTCAGATGACTCTTACAATGTTTACTTGAACTTCGACATCATCATACTGCTGGTGATCCCCCAAATTAGCATGGGTTCAGAAACAGGCGACCTCTCCATCTTTTTTCCCCAATTGGATCTCTGTACAGATGTGCATTTACTAAATAGCAGAAAGTATGGGCCAATTTTGTGAAATCAGCAACATTTGGAGTCAAATTTCCCAACAACATTGACAGCAATTTTGAAGAAACTCTTTTTACTCATAGCTTACTTTGTTATCCATGTTTCCCCATTCACCAATCTCTGAGGGCAGGACAGAGACTGACATTGCATCAGAAAGTTGACATGTCATTGACACTGTTGACACTGTATATTGACGTTGCATCAGAAAGCTGCCTCTGTATTCTCGTCATGGTGTTTAGAGGTCAACAGGCCCCATGTGGCATGGGCAACTTTTTGAGTTTGAGGCCACTTAGATTGCCCATATTACCTTATTAAACTGTTGCTTTTTGGCCAAACTACTCACTACCCTTGTTACAAGCGACTAAGTATTATAACTTTTAATGTCTTGTTTTGTTGTTGTATAGCATAGGCCAGTAGGCTCCAATTATTTTAACTTTGTTCAAGATGCTCAAGACCCAGTTCAAGATGACCTTTCAAAGCACTTCCCATCAGATTACAGTCTTATATGACATATGCATCCATCTATAAAGATGGAAGACATACTCGTCTTGCATGTGTTGAGCAGTAAAAAGTTGTCATGATCTCAGTAATCCCAGCTGTTTGCTCTCCTTTTGTTCCACAAGAAATCTGAATCTAAGTTAATGTTAGCTGAGCTGCAGACAAAACCATTTTATGTCTTAACTGTCTTATTTGTCTTTGCAGGAGAGATTGAACAAAATGGGGAAAAGTTGAGGGACAGATTCAGAAAGGAAGTTAATGTTTTCATACCCTCGCCTCTCTGTTCCCATGCACATTTCAGCAATGATGCATCAACAAGCCCACTTACTCCAAACTCAGCAAGCATAGTACAGAACTTTTGTCCTGTGTGGGCGCCTTAATATTTCCCTTGAATCTCTGCATCTTTATGAAACCACAGGCAGCACAGAAATTGAGGACATGGAGCACTGAAAACAAAGAAAAAGAAGTAAAAACAAAGTGGATAGATTGATGGTGCGAAGGGCCCAAAAACATTATTGCTGTGTCTTCTCTTCATAAGACAGACTTTTTCCAGAGGGTTTGAGCGGTTGCAAGGCGCTGTCCCTCTGGATTTGAGTTGATGTGTTAAAAAAGACAAAGCCAAGCACATTTTCAGCACCATGGACAGCAGCTGGTATTCACAGCCTCTGTCTCTCGTTCTCTCTCTCTCTCTCTCTTTCACCTTGTCTTTCAGTGGATTACAGCTACTTTAAGGCTTGCTGACACCACTAGACTGACAAGGTGGCCGGAGAGTGAGTGAGAGTAAACCTTGACAGCTGCTGAAGCAAACAGCACGCAAGCCATTGATTCACTGATTCCGATAGTGTCCTCATTCACTCAGTCCCAAAGCAAATAACTCAACAAATCAATATGAATGCTGCAGCGTGCTGATTGTGAAGTTAGAGCTAGGAGCTGAAGTTGACTGGATACACTTAAGGGTATATAGATATAATGCAGGGCAAACCCACCTATACTTAAAGGAATTGTAAAGTAAAATATGTAATCTTAAAAATCTTTTTCATTGTCATCTTTGGGTGTAGAAAACATGAAACTGGGAATCTGAAGTCCTTTGCCTGCAGTCAGAGGCCTGTCAGCTGATTTCTCCTGGGTCAAACCAGCAGTTTTTTTTTCTGGAGATTAAAAGCTACTTTCACATGTAAGAGTGGAGCGATCCAATCACAACACACCTCAGTTTTTATTCCTCTCACCCCCATTTGATTGACTCTTCAGCTGCACCTGTTATCCTCCACTAGCCTCAACAAACGGTAGTAACACTAACTGTTAGCTTGTTAGCACAGCATGCTGAGGATTGGATGTAACGTTATATTAGAAGAGGTGAGCGCTAGCAAAGCGCTTCAAAAAAACTACAAACCTCAAAAGTGTAAGTTTTTAGTTTTGCAGCAATGTTAGCTAGGAACACATTAGCTAACATATTGTTGCAGTGCTAGTAAGAGCTGTAGCTCTTTCAGTTCCAACAAGCAGGATATTTTCACTTTGCTGGACAGTTGGTTGGTCTTACCAGAGTCCAGACAATATTGTTACCCTACAAGGGGAACTAAAGCCCACCCAGCCCTGCTGGAATGGATTACTGTAGAAATTGAAGGCCCTAAAACTCCATTTTACTACAGTTAGTGACTTTTAGG
Organism: Neoniphon sammara; assembly: GCA_900302535.1. Lineage (NCBI taxonomy): Eukaryota > Metazoa > Chordata > Actinopteri > Holocentriformes > Holocentridae > Neoniphon > Neoniphon sammara. The sequence continues at coordinate 2,693 of OMKZ01052483.1, forward strand.
AACTCTTAAATCTTGGTGGATGATGGAGATAGTACTCAAGAATAATCTTAGATAAAGAACATCCCTGTACCATCCCTTTAAGACCTTTATTATTTAACATAAATCTTTATAAGCCAAAGTCATAGTGTGCAGCATTGTAACTACTAGCATCTAGAAAAGGTAGGTTCTTTGATGTTGGATCTATTGGTAAAAACAAATTAATACTGTCCTGAAAATGTAGCTGATTTTTGTTTATAAGCTGATGGCTGTTTGCCTTATAATGAGGTGATAGTTCACCCTTGAGGTGATAGTTCACCCTCTTTTTTTATTTACCACCACAAACACTGTACAGACAGGAATACAGAACACAGTTCCTCTGGAGAGTAAGTATAAACATTACTGAATTATATAGGAGAGTGGGGGTTGCAGTATACCCACCTCACTGCAGCAATGCACTCCTCACCGAAAACACCAATAAATAACTGATTGAAACCGCCTCAGGGGCCTTTTGTTGAGGAGAACTGGCTATTCGGTCAGTATTTGTGTGACTATCTGATGAAGAGCCAAATCAAGAGGAGCTGCTCTCCTCAGTTATCTCATTACTTGGAGGAGAGAGAGAAATAAGAGACAATAATGGAGGAGTCAATGCTTTGACAATGCTCTCTTGGGGAAAAGTTAGTTGTTTGTGCTAGTCATGATAGTGTGCTATACTAACTGTTGCATATCCTCAGAGATACATTTTGCATAATTTGTTCAAAGTAGTTCTCATTTTAATATTAATAAATGTTTGCTTTGCTACTGTCTATCCCTGACTGATATAACACAACAATGATTCAACCTATATCCAGTTCATGAAAGCTTTTACATTTGCTATTCTAAAGACTTGGAGTCTAGCAGCTCTTTCCTGGGAAAAATCCTCTCTAGAGCACAGGAAGTGATGCGTTTGATGTTTCCGGTTTGTTTGGAATAAACAGAAGAAGAAGAACTGGATGGTTAGCATGAGTAGCGATAGCCGCCATGACTGAACAAAGACAAAAGAAACTCCATCAGCAGAAAGTCTGAGGAAAAAGATATCACAGTCCCGCCCACACTGACTGATTGATTGACTGGTTGATTTGGTTTGATTGACAGATGGTGTTTTGAATTTGCAGTGCAAATCCAACCTCAGCAGTGAGCCCTTAGCAACAAAGATAGAGACAAAGAAACAGAAATAAAAATCATGTCGATTTTAACTTTAATGCCCTTTTGTTCAGCAAAGGTACAAATAACCATTGTGATGATGATACACTTTGTTGTCCAGTACTGCATACTGTATTGCTGTCGTCAATATGTCTCTGCACCAATGTGTCACCGAGGCAACTTTGTGAAGATTTATTGGACTTAGCCAGTAAAGGGATTCTGTGATTGGGTCAGTGAGTCTGACTGGCTTAGTAACCGACTTTTTGATCGTTTTTGTCTGAGTTCTGAGTACAAGTGAGTACAGATGGGACTTCAACAATTTGGCTCTTGCATATATCGTTTTGTCTTTGTCATTGTGTGTGTGTGTGTGTGTGTGTGTGTGTGTGTTTATGCTCAATACACACTGCAGTAGGTGGTGAAGTATGGACCTAGAGGGGGAGGAGGAGGCGTTTTGATGAATCAGCACTTGTTGGCGTTTTTCCTCGGAATTGCACGATTAGTGAAAGTCCACTGGGAATGCAGAAGTACATCTTAGTTATGTGTGTGTGTGCGCGCGTGTGCCTGCATGTGCATGTGTGGCTGACTCAATAAGAAGAAAGCATCTTTCTTTCTTTCTTTCTTTCTTTTTTTTACCTGCCAACCCTTTTTATTCTAAATCCCCAAATACAGACTGTCATTGTAAACGGCTCTATTGAATGATTTGTAATATTCACACATCAAGGCTTTCATTAATTGTGTTTTGCTTCCCTTAATTACATTGCATTTGCTATAAGTGGAAAATGCTGGTTCCATTTACATGAAGATATTACAACAACAAGAACAATGACAATGATGATCGACGACGACGATGATTAGCAGTTATTAGTATTATTCTTAAGTGAATTACTGTATATATTAAATTTAATAGTTTAGTAAGATGGACATGTTCCCTTTAATATCCCTTTAATTTAATAAAACTCAGCATGTTATTATTATGACTTTTGAATATCATCCCTAGTCAGTTTAAGCTCCAATAAAAGCATGACATCATGAAAAAGCATTTTTTCTGAATGAGGGAAAACACAATTATTATTATTATTATTCAAGCCGACGGAAGTTAACATCTCATAACATCTGTTTAGTGATTTGGCTTGGTCCCAGTGCTGTGAAACAGTTTCTGTTCAAAAGTGGCGAGGCGGTTTGAATGAAGTTGCTGTGTGGTAAACGGGCCTCCCTGTGTTCCTCTCACATGACCCTGGGAGCATCGGTATCATTCATTGTTAAAAGGGAATAAAGCACAATGCTACTCAACGTCTCCGCTCCCCCATGTCGTGACCCAGATAAGGCTTTCGCCCTTTACGGTGCACGTACGCGTGCACGCCCGCGCACGTACATATACAGAAATACCCTGCCCCCTGCCTCACACACCTCCGCAACCTTCTCTGGAGAGCTGCCATTAAGGCAACGCACTGAATGTTTTATTTAAACCCTGGAGTATAACAGTGGGGTGGTGCCATTTCAGATCTCTCTCTGTAAGTGAAAGGCCTGTTTTACACTCCACTACCCACACACACACACATACACACACACACATAGAGAGAGAGAGAAGAATCACACACAAATTCATATAGAGTAATACAAAAACTTGAGAATAACAAAAACTTTCTCTCTTTTTTCTCACTTGATATATTAGCTTTTCAAGTAAAGAGTAGTTGAGGCTGGGTAGAAACAATGTAAACAATTGTCCATGAATTGGCCTGCTTTGTTGCCATAGAAGCCTAATTCAATGTGTAATTGTTAATGGAGCATTGGTGTTGTGATGCGCCTTCTTCTCATGGTAACCGTGCTGTGTCAGTGTGGTTACTCACTCTTTAGGGAACCACACCGGTCCTATTTTGACTTATCGTCAACAGTCATGATCATATCTGTCCATCACAAACATTGGTTGCATAAGCGTGTACAGAATATGCTTTGGTAGATTAGAAGTCTAACTTAGCCCTATTCACTCCCAGTCATGCAAAAAAATGCGAAAATCTGTTCTGTAAAACTTAAGAGTCACTATACATAGATCATCCCTTCTTTTGAATACACCACTAAAATTACTGTTGTACGCTATTATAAAGTTTGTGCATCAGACAATACCAAATACCGAACTTTCAGCCAATCATTGACCTCAGCTATACTTGGGTTCTGCCCCCCAAACTATCAGTCACAACCAATCACAATAAAGCCGCTCTGCAGAGTCGGTATGCTCCTGGAAAAAGTAATTCCTTTCAACATGCACACATTTTAATGGATTTACGGTAATTTTGTGAAAGCACAAGCCACAAGATGGAATTTCCTATGCATGGCAACTTTCAAATTTCACTGAGCAGCATTTGGCATTTTTTTCAATGTGAATGGGAGTCATTTGGAGTAAATCAACCATGACTTCTAAGCGACCGTAGTATATTTTGTAAATACCTCTGGAACTGATTTGTGACCGTATGATACCATCATGACTGCTGACAAAAAGTCAAAATAAGGCCAGTATGGTCATATTTTTATGGTCCTTGAGGAAGTTCCAGTGGGTCTCTGGAATATAATTTCACTAGCCTATTTCCCTGCTCAGAAGTTAGCACAATTAGAGCTTATGGATCACTGTGTTGTTAGTAGGTTTCACTCACAGGTTTCACTCTCCCTCCTACTGCAATCACCTCACCTGCAGCTATATATATTCTACCAAGTCATATCCAGCAACAAAATTCTCCTTAGAGCGGTTTGAATAAGACCGGTGTGAGGATTTTGTGTTCTAGCCCACACAAATTATTAAAACAGTGGGCTATAATGTAATGTTTATTTGGTGATTGTTTGTCATTGTCTGTTTGATTTTATCCACAGCTTGAATGTAATGCTGTTTAGCAGCTGATTTCAAAGTCCCAGATGTTGGACCCTTTCACCAGCACTTGAACACAACATAATTGTTCTGGCTATAAAGTGATAATGATCTAATGATGGAAATACCAGTTCTGAATTATCACCAAAATGAACTGTTCCTTTGGCCAAGAGTTACTGTCCACCAGATTTCAGCCAAATCCATTGGGAACTTTCTGATGCAGCTTTCTAACATACAGAAAAACTGTCTGGAATGAACCCAAAACCTCCCTCAAACTTTGTTGGCAGAGGTAATCATGTTTTCAAATGATATACAGTATAACCCCCTCTTTTGGATGAGGTTGCTTTGCAGTGCTACTGCTGTTATTTACTTTGCCTACTTCTGTCAGTAAGCTGAAGAGCTGCCTGCCTGTCTGTCACCTCAGCTTTTCCGATAGACAGGCTGGCAGTGGCGAGCCCTTGCATTTTATCACAAGCTCGGAGGAAACACATAATCACAGATGGAACACAAGCATCAATGACATTAGAGGCTTTCATTACCTTAACTCAGTATATGTTTAGAGTATTAATCTTTGCTTTGTAATTTATCATTTGCTAAACAGGCTAGTGGTAAACTTTTACGTGGCGTGTTTACAACCCATGGTACAAAACGTTAACATTGCTAACTAGCTATGCAAATATATAAATCTATAGCTAGCAGTTGTATTAATCCCTTACCTATATACAGTATTGTTGTGATGTCATGTTTGTAGGCCAACACACAAGTTACTTCAACCATTGGTCAAACATCTTGTTCAACACAATAGTCTCCACATGCAATTAATACAGGATAAGACGCAGGCTAACGTTAGCAGAAAGCTAGTAGCTACTACTCCAGCGTTCAAGTAGCTAGCTTGCTGTCAAATACCAAAAATTCTAAAAGTTTGCTAAAAAATGGAAAAGTTTGATAGAAGCTAAGTGACCAAGAGGTCCAGCTGAGAAGCAGAGCAAACTGAGCAGCTCTACGCATAACTTAGCTAACCTGCTTGATGTAATGACGTGTAATTATTCCCACAGCCATTATAGTTTCAGTTTAACAACTTGTTAGCAACTTACTTTTTTACACATAACAACTTAAAATTTTAATTTATTTTGTAGAACAAAATGTCAGACTCTGTTAGGCTTATGTCAGCCACAAACCTCATTAAACCCTATGCGAAAAAAGCACTGGAAATCTGGCCAGGGATCCCATGGCTCAAAATGCTAACTCACTTCCAGGTTTCAGCACTACAACTGTCACAGTTAGTACTTATGTTTAATTTGCGAGAATTATCCATGTGCTCTCATTTCGCTGCAGTAACAGAGTCAGTTAGCAGAGATCAGAAATCATTTCATGTGCACAGGGATATTACGTTTGGGTCTGGTGTGTGATTTCGCAGAAAGTTGTGTTATAGATACACCAGTGGGCAGGCTGGCTTCGTTGTCATTTTCCTGCCCACACACTCTGTATCCACTGATTAAATCAGAGGCACCCAGTCAACTTTTCACAGTTTGTATTAGCCTTAATAACAACTTGTGCAGACCCAAAATACCATTTCTCAAGGGTGTACGCTTTATATCATCCATCCTAAAATCCAGTTCTCAGCCAGTTAATGTGGTCCACCTCACATATGATGGATAGGATTCAGTTTGATTGATCACATATTGTGGTATCTATGCATACCTGGATGGAACACCTTGAGTCCACACAAGTATGCATGAATATGTATTATTAAATTACATCGAACATTTTATTGTTTTATATTTTATTGTCCTATGATGGTCTAAATGCTCTTTCAGAGGTCAGGGTAGGTTTTCAGAGGAATAAAGGTAAAATTGAAAGATTCTGGATATTATCAAAAAACATTAGGTGAATCACAAAATAGTTAAAGGCAGCACATTATACACGCGTTTAAAATACATAATAGAACTTCTAATAGCATACATTACTCCTCTCTCTCTCCCTCCCTCTCTCTGTCTCTCTCTCTCTCTCTTGCATGCTGTTAACTTGTCCAAAGGTGATGACTTGACAAAATAATGACAGTCATAGTGATGTCTGTCCTCAACAGTGGACAGGAGGGCTGTATGCTCCCTTGTGTGTGTGTATGTGTGTGTGTGTGAGAGAGAGAGAGAGAGAGCAAGAGAGAGAGAGATTTATGCTTTACTGTTTTGTCTTGTTCAAATTACTGCTCAAATTGCTGTAAAATAGAAGACCAGGAGAACCTCTACAGTTAGAGGTAAAGGAGTGGTAACTGTGCGTTTGTCCGTGAATGTGTGTGTGTGTGTGTGTGTGTGTGTGCGTGTTTCATTAGCTCATCACCTCATTGTCCAAACAGTGACTCTGCTGAAAGACACAGTGGCTTTCCTGGTTTGTTCTGCTTTCATCTAAACTCATTGTAGTTGTCATAGTGCACACGCACCAACACACACACACACACACACACACACACACACACACAAGTTGTCAACGGATCTCGCAACTGACCAGGCTAAAGGCTCTCTATTACCATGCCACTTCCACCATGGCACATTTCACTTTGGTTTTCCATTAGCCTCTACACTTCAGTTCAGCTTGGTTAATGAATCATATTGATAAGGCATTTACTTATTTACTGGCTTTTCTCTTTCATGTGACTTTGACTGTATTTTGATTCAATGGATGCGTTGCAGTTTATCACAAATCTCCTAGCAACCACGTCTGGCACCATCAAAGGACTCACTGGAGAAAGAGCTATGCACAAATAATGGCTAAATATAGGCTACCAGGCAAGAAAAAGGACGACTGATAAAAACTGTTGTGTTGTGGGTGTAAGTCAATTCAGTAATGTTCTAAATGATGGAGAATAATCTGATAAGATTAGCTCGATTTGGAATAGAATAGAGGGCTAAAGACAGTTCAGTGTGTCACAATAACCTACGCCGGACACAAATCTCCCTTCTCCAACTTTTACTTTTAACATTACAGAGATGACCTAAAATCACAGCACAGCAGTGTTTTTCAGGGTCTCCCTTCGTCTTCTGCGTTTGTTACATATTTAGCCATGAAAAATGAAGAGCACTGATTCTGTAGCATTTACCATTGCGGGCCGAGTAGGATTCCAGCTTGGACACGACTTATGCGACAGCCTGTGTCATTGCCATGGTAACTGTAAACAGTCACATTAGGCTTGTAGTCAAGCCACAGAGATATATGGTAGGAACTATAATTGAGTTTTATATTACAATTATAGTTCTTACCATCTAACTTCTCCTAAAATGACTGTTCTAAAAAAAAGAAAAAAAAAATTCCAAGACATCTATTTCAAATACACATGATACATTGTGTAAATAAGACAGCTTCGGAGTTGCTGTAAAGTTTATTTTTTCACTTTAATGGAGCTAGGCTAATGACTCCTGTAGACTTCAAGCTAACACGAAATGTTACCCATCGGAACTGAACCAGTGGACGTACAGAGGTGAAAATGGTATCAAACGTATCGTCTCAGTCTGGGTAAGTCGGAAAAAGGGTATTTTGCCCAAAACATTGGAGTTTTGCTTTAAAGTGTGATTGGCTGATAGTGTGTCATACCTTGACCTGCCACCATCTTTAGTGTTTCAAATTTTCAGAGTGCTCAGTCTCCTTTTATAATCACAGTGTCTCTGGTGATATTTTTCTTTCATCTTTCCCTTATTACCGCTCTCACCTGAACCACTCATAAATCCCTCTGATATATTGTACTTTGTTCCAATGAAATCATAACATTTCCCTCTTTAAACTCTTAAACTCCTTTCACACACACACACACACACACACACACACACACACACACACACACACACAGGTTGTATTACTGCACATTATCATGCTTCACCAAGAAATGCCATTTCCATTTTAATTCTACGGGCCACGACACCTCCAGAGGAACACACACGGAAAATAACTATTTCTCTGAAGCTTGTGATCATCATAACCAGCCATTGAAAGAAAATTAGAAAGTAAAATGACAGAGGGTGTCTGTAGGAAACATGAATGTGATGCTGTGAATGGAGGAAATCTCTCAATTGATTTCAGAAGAATAAAGTTTTCTTTTAGCACTGCATCGGCTGATAAAATGAACTTAATCAGGCATCCATGCTGTGCTGCAGTCTTTTTAAAATCTTTAGCCAGACTTCAGGATTGTGAACTCCTGTGGCTACAAATATTGATACTGAGGAGATCATTTGCCTTTCGAAACAAAGCATTTCAACTGAAAAATGGCAAATTTACAATCACTGATGACCTAATGACCGCTTTTAGATCGAATCTATCAAAGGATAGGTTTGGTATTTTTCAACCCAGGCTGTATTAAAATGTTGATTCCCATCATTTATAGCTGTACATAGCACAAAACTCCCTGCTAGTTTTAGTGCTGCAGCTTCTTGCTAGCCTTCAACACAGCCCAACAGGCCAAAAACCATTAGAAATGTCATACATAAATGTCATATAAATAAATGCAAATCAACATTTTAACACAAACTGGGTTGATAAATACTTATCCTTTAATCCTTTCTCTTTTGTTTACAGTAATCATTGCAAGGAATGATATACTGATGTTTTAAAATGTTACATGAGCACCATTAACTATCATACATTATTTTTCCTGCTGTTCAGGATCTCATACCCAAACCCCATTTGCCCCCATCTATTTTCATTTACAGTCATTTTATCAACACAATTCAGCTCCATGATGGTTTGAGTCAATACCAGCTGAAAAATGTTCTTAATCCCAGAGAAGCAGCACCAAATAGGCACACCAAGTATAACCCTACCACGCTCTTTCTATGCATGGCTCTGCATATTTCAGAGCCAGTTGGCCATCATCCAGAGAATGGCATTTGTGCTTTGAGAGGATAATATTAAACTTAGAAAACAGTGGGAATACGGTTTCCAAAAAGGCGCAGAACGAGCAAAATAAAGAGGTTGGAAGTGCTTTAAATGCAAAAGGTGAAAATTTATTCCAGCTGAATAAACACAAACAACAAAAGCTCATGAAACAGCAGAGACAAACACTGGATAAGGCCATATAATGTATGCAGCTACTTGCATTTCAAGCTCAACGCTCTTTCATCACTGACTGGTTTTGATTTTGCTCGTAATAGGATGATATTATACACAGAAGCAAATGTGTGCAGCTGTGCGGCGTGTCAGAGAAAACAAACACTCTGCGAGAAACCACGGCTGTTGATTACAGTGTGATTATATTCGGCGTAGGAAACACTTTTTGATTTTCAAAATGAAGCGAAGGGAATATGTGCATGTGTGTGTCTGTGTGTGTATGTGTGTGTGTACGTGTTGGAGAAGTTTTGAGAGCCCTCTCACCAGGCTTCTGTCAAGTGTGAGTGAGTGCAGAGTGTTAGTTTTCCAAGTGCACTTAGAAGGCAGCAGGGCATCAAAGGCTCCACTAAGAAGTGTTTTTTTTCACAAACTGAATGATAAGTAGCCTAACACCCGACAACAACTCTCCCTCTGCCTTTCTCGCTGTATAAATTCAGTTCAAAGTCTCTCATTTGCGTGGTTGGAGCTGCCAAAACAGATACACAACAGTGTTATAATTGTACTGTACTGGATTTAAAGAAATACTCCAATGTTTTGGGCAAACACCCATTTTCTGACTTACCCAGACTGAGAGAAGATGTAAAAGATAGCATTTTGTATTAGCTTAGCATAAAGACTTCAAGTCTACAGGAGTCATTAGCCTAGGTCCGTCAAAGTGAAAAAAATAAACCTTACAGCAACTCCGAAGCTGTCTTATTTACACAGTATCATGTGTATTTGAAATGCACGAAAAAAAATCATCTGCTGCAAAGGAAGTGATGCATTTTAGGTTTCTAGTTTGTTTGGAATAAACAAAAGAAGAACTGGGTAGTGAGCAAAACCAGTGAGAGCCACCATGCCTGAACAGACAAAGAAAAGAGAACCTCAAACTCCATCAACTGGAAGTCCAAGGAAAAAGTCCTGCCCACACTGTTTGATTGACAGGTGATCTATGGGAAGTGCATTGAAGAAACATGAGGAACATGAGGATTACTAGTTAAACAATTGACAACTGGCAGTTTGTATCATAATTATATATACATATATGTATATGTTGTTCATTCGTTGTTCATTCATTTGTTTTTGGTTTGTTTTAAATTTTTTGTGATCGAAAAATTCAAGTGTTTACTGCTGTGCTCATTATAATTTGCATAACAGCATCAGCTCAACGCTCCAAGTGTAAAATGTTAATGTAAATTCAACCATAAAACGAATGCATTATTCAATGGGAGGGAAAAACAAAAAAGAAACAAACATAATGGAAACAGACATGGCAAGTGAGATGTGACTGACCTCTCACTCTAACTGCGACATTTTCTTTCTTTCTAACTCCCTCTGTCTCTCTCACAATCTTTCTCTGTCTTTTGTATCACAGTTCCTCATTTTTTTCTCTTCCTTTTTTCTCTGACTCTCACTCTCACACACTTCAGTGGACTTTTTTCATCCTCTTCCACTTGTCTGTGTTAACCTTTTGGTCGATGACAGCCTTGCATGACACAATAGCCATATCTGTCCTGCTCAGTGAGTGTGTGTGTGTCTTTGAGGCTGTGTTAGAGGAGTTGAGGTGATTTGAGAGGGAAACTGTCTTAGAGAATTGTGTGTGGACTTTGAAGTTATACTGTCATGGACTTTGAAGTTATACTGAAAGTAGCAGAGAGGAGAATACGAGCTGCTTTGGGTAGAGCTGAATCAGGTAAGATACTGGTTATAGTGGTAACCAGTAACCAAGTCCTCCATCTATGCTGAGAGAGAGAGAGACATAGAAAGAGAATAGAGATAGAGAGAGAGACCAGGTTCACTTTTACTGTCATTTATCTACCTTTTGAAATCGTATAAAGTTAATATAATGATCTACAGGTGAACAAAGGAAAAAAAATATTTTCATCCTATCAGAATGAAGTATGGACTATGGAATCTGGAAATAAATACAAACACTTTTTGTAATATGACCATTTATGTTGTTAACCTGTACATTTTCCTGTTTTATTCTGGTGAATAACTAAATATTTTGTAATTTTCTGAGGGATTTGCCGACAGAAATTTCTTGAAGTATAAATTCTAAATTATAAAACCCAAGCATATGTTTTCATTGTGTTCAAGGATCCCCTTGATCTCAAGGGGCAATCCTTTAATATTTTTTTCTTTAATGTGTGTTTTTTTTGCCATTGTCATGTAAAATACCTCATAGCACAGAAATGACAAAAGATATAAAGATCCTCTCTAAATTAAATTAAATTACATTATATTAATTTCTGTTAAGAAGCAGCAAATCAAAGTTAGTGACCATATCTGTAAGTTAAGAAAAAAGTGTTTTGCAAGATGTCATAGCCATTGAATCCAGCCTAAATAGCCATTCACCTGTGGTGCAAACTAAACACTGTCCACAAATTTAGTGACTTTGCATTACAGTTTATTGTCCTCATGAACAAAAACTTTTTCAGTTTAGTGCAAAAACTTTTGCAATATTGATTTTTTTTTTTTTCAAAATTTTCAGGCCACTAATCCAAACACAGTGTTTTTATAAGTACATGTCAGTGGTGTATGCATGTAGAGAAAATCCTCAACACGGACACACTCCTGCACACACATACACACACACTCACAACATAAATTGACCTGCCCTTTGTAGTGGTTGATAAGTTAGGCGTCACTCTCTAGACTGTCTGGAGGGCCCTCTATGCAGCCATGCAGCTGTCAATGATGTTTGTGTGTGTGTGTGTGTGTGTGTGTGTGTGTGTGTGAGGTGCATAGATAAATCCTTGGTGCTATCTGCCACTAAAGGTACTACTGGCCACCTTGTTTCCTTGATTCCTATTCTTGTTTCCTACAGGTTGTATGACTCCAAGGAAATATTTTCATAAAACCGTCAACATACTTTTGTTAATCTCCGCCCAACAGCAGCCTGTAATTTGGCTGCTGTTTTTGTAAAGTAATTTTAACTTCAGGGGATGATAAAGTAAAATATGTAATTTTTCATTAAAATGTGTTTTATTGGCCTCATTTGGTGTAGAAAACATGAAACTGTGAGAATCTGAAGTTTTTCAGCTGATTTCTCCCGAGTCAAACCAGCGGTTTTGCTGGGGATTAAAAGCTACTTTCATGTAAGAGTGGAGCGATCCAATCAGAACACACCTCAGTTTTTATTCCTCTCTCCCCTGTTTGATTGACTCTTCAGCTGCACCTGTTATCCTCCACTAGCCTTAGTCGGCATATATTAAAGTCGGCATATATTAACAATGAGAAATGCCTAGTACAATAAGCGGATATTATGGAGACAGCTAGTGTTGGCACGACTAATTGCTTAGGATCCAGTTTTTAGATTTGCGTGAAAAACTGTAGAAGTTTGAGATATTTTTTAGGCTGTTTGGACCTGTTCCATTCTTTAATAGCTGTATATGAAAAAACTGACTGGTAAAATCCTGACGTTCTTTTTGGGATGCTACAGTCCCCCCAGGAAGTCGTCCTTAAGGCTCTGCTCAGGAGCTCAGAGTGAAAAATAACTCACGAAAGGTTTTCAAAGGAGGAGGTGCAGCATTCTGAATAATTTTGTGGACAAGATGAATATTAGAAAATGTGATTAAATTATCAAAACTTAACATTTTGTATTTCACAAGAGGATTGCAATGATGGTACTGATGAGGTTTCTTGTCTAAAATTTTCAAAGCCTGATTATATATGGATCTAACTGGATTTAACGCAGTCTTCTTTGCCTGGGACCATGATGTAATACAGTACAGAATATGAGACAGAATCATTGCATTGAAGTAGGAGCCTCTGTTGGTAGGGATTTTCTAATATGGCGGAAGTTTGCTATGTTGTACTTCAGGGTATGACAAATCTTTTTAATGTGTTTTTAAAGGTCAGGGAAGAGTCAAGAATGACACCCATATATTTGAAATACTCAACATTTTTTATCATCTGACCATCAACAAAGATGTTTGGATGTTGACCTCGGTTTTGCTTATTGGAGAAGTATATGGTCACCGTTTTCTCTTTGTTCAATGTAAGGCATGATAGGGTAAGCCACTCTGATACCTTCTTCATTGCTATGGATAATTTAGCCGTCACTGTAGCAGCATCTCTCCCATGTGCAAAAAGGACCGTGTCATCAGCATACATCAAGGTCTCCACCCCATCACAGATGGAAGGGAGGTCATTTATGTAAACGCTGAAGAGTAATGGACCCAGAATGGACCCCTGGGGAACCCCCAGGGTGCAGGATCTTAAGGGGATGTTTTATCCCCAATCCTTACTCGTTGTGAATGGTCACCAAGGTACTAATGGAACCATTTCAAAGCACTGGGTGAAAGTTTTAAGTTCAACAACCTAGACAGAAGCACAGAATGAAATTAACAGTTTCAAAAGCCTTACGGAGATCCAAGAAAACAGCGCCTACCACCCCTCCAGGAAGCAGCAGCATGCAAACAGTAGTGAGTAACAGTAACTGTTAGCTTGTTAGCGTGACATGCTGATTTTGTGTGGTTCCTGGATATAAATCCACCATTTTACTGATTATTTTACCAATCTAACATTGTATCAGAAGAAGTGAGGACTAGCAATGCACTTCAACCAAATATGAAGATTTAGGTAGTGATAGTGTCAGCTGTGGACTTTCTCACATCAACTCTACTACAAACCTCTCAAGTTTTTACCAAGTGAGCTCTACAGCAATGTTAGCTAGGAGAACATTAGCTAACATATTGTTGCAGTGCTAGTAAAAGCTGTAGCTCTTTCAGTTCCAACAAGCGGGATATTTTCACTTTGCTGGACAGTTGGTTGGTCTTACCAGAGTCCAGACAATATTGTTACCCTACAAGGGGAACTAAAGCCTGCTAGAAGGGATTACTGTAGAAATGCAGCTGCTAAAACTCCATTTTATTACAGTTAGGGACTTTTAGGAACTCTCAAATCTTGGTGGATGATGCAGATAGCACTCAAGAATGTTACAAAACAAGAAAATCCTCCTTTTTAATTTAGTTTACCTTTAATACACTAGGAATTAAACCTCACTCATCCACTTGTGCAACGTGAAAATTCATAGCAGTTTCATACCTGTTCTCCCATTATTTCATTAGCCACAGTGCATTTTAGGATTAGGATTTTATCATCTCAAACCCATTAGCATTTGCTTTAATGGACGTAGAGGTAAAAGTGTTAAGGGTACCACTATATTCAGCCCAAGCAGACAATTTGACAGAGCTGATTGGGCAGAAGTTTGGGGTATCTGTCCAACAGACAGGATGCCCTCTCCTTCATCCCCTCTTAAATCGACACTGTACTACCTGGGATTAGCATCAGTATGAGAGGTGCATTGTGGCAGAGTGGGATTAGATGCAGTTGTTATGTTAGCTTTAAGAGGCAGACGGGATCCTCTAATGCGCCATGCTGCTGATGTGTTCACATTGACGAGGAAGTGATTTACTGTACACACACACACATACGAGCCCCTTTAATTCATTGTTGTGAGGAAAACCGATTAGCTAAAACTCACTTCAACAAGATTATCAGATTTAGAAGTATGTTTTCATCATCCAGCATAAAGTGTTACTTTATTGACTACTGACTCTCACTTTATATTCTGAATATTGTTGGTGTTGTCGCTATGGTAAAACGTTTATTTAGGCTTAAAGTTGACTCATTAAACAAAGAAGGACAAGGGGAAAATATCCGCCAAAGTTAGACTATATATGTTTAGTAATTTGAATATGCTTTTGACAAAATTCAGTGTCCATATACTGGATGCAATATGTGCAGAATTTTTTGTGTACATGGAAATTATCCAAGTTTTAGTCATATAAAAAAATATAAAAACAACATGACCAACAGGTTAGCTTGATCTAAGCATCTCAGAGGCTTGTGAAGAAAACAACTGGTAGCACTTTAAAGGGACAATGCAGCGAAAGATACTGTTGTCAGTGGTGTAGTGGATTGTGGTTTTAACTGTGATTGTAAAAGTGTAATTGTAGGCAAATCAATCAGTTTTATTCCGGGTGCTTTTTAACCTAGATCACTGTAGCATGTACATGCGCACACACAGACACACACATACACATACACACACACACACACACACACACACACACACACACACACACATACACACACACATACATACATACATACATTAAATTAATTATTATTGACTTAGGTATAGACTTTGGTGGCTCTGCTCCAGGGACCACTGTACTGCACTGCACTGTACTTTGCTGTCCTGTATTGAACTGTACTATACTGCACTGCACTAACTTTTAATTTATTTTTATTTGATAGGGACAGTGCAATTAGCATAATTATATTTCACTGTCAAAATAGGAAATATGTATTGCACAGTTTATAGCTATTGCAAATTTCTGACTGTTGTCCGTAGTTTGGCTTTTAAAGAAATCACAGCTATCTAAGATGTAGAAAATGTGATAAAAATTTTACATAAATTTAAATAGTCCACACAATATCAAAATGGTATATTACATACCATTACATACCATTACATACCATACAGTAACAAAATATGGTGTCACATGACAACACCATAGAAACATACTGCTCTCCATTGCACTGCAATACACTGCATTGCACTGTGCTGTACTGCACTGAAATGCACTGTCCTGTACTATCATGTGCTTTACTATAAAATGCTGTACTAACCTGTACTACACTGCACTGTGCTGTACTGCACTGTACTGTATTACTGCTAAGCACCAGGTCTCTCAAATAATAGCCTTAAACCATTTCAACTTGTCACAGCACCCATCTGAAAACATTATACACGTGGGTGTTAATTGGACTAGCCCTTCAGTAACCTATCTAGGGTGTTTCTCAGCCTTCCAGTGCATGCTGGGATAGGCTGCTGCCTCCTCATGATGCTGATTATGAAGAAGCAAGTATAGAAAATGGAAGGAAGGATGGTGTTAATTGGCGATTTGGTGCTGGCATTCACATTCATCATACCTTAAATCCACTCATAAGGGAGGTATACACTGAGTGGCAGCGTTAAAGAGCTGTTTTAAACACTTTTAAAAATTTCATATGGGATGAATTGGATCCCTGGCAGTCTGGTTGAATGAAAGTATTGATCTATATACAATATATAGAGATAGAGTTCCCTCTTCCTCCAGTGTGCTGAATGTGATTGATGTTTTCACATGGTGTGTATGATGCTAACACAGTATGATGTAGTGTAGTATGTGTGTGCCTGTGCATATGCTGGAGGAATCTTCCTCCTTACCCCCTTCTTCCTTTCCTTAAATTCATTTACCTTCCTTTTTTATTCATTTCATTTGCGGTTGTAAGTATACCATTTATACCACTCTTCCTGCTACATTTTCTCTACCTTTCACCCTTTTCTTTCTTTCCCTTCTGCAAGACTTCTTGAGCAGTAAAAGGCTCTAAAACATACTTAAACAATGTGAAAAAAGATGCCAGCGTTGGCAACTTTTATTATGTGATTATGCTACTGTTAAGCCAGTGAAAAAAATAACTCACGAAAGATTTTATACAGCCACATTACAGCTGCTTTTTGGCATGTGAAGCTTGGTTCAGACTGAGCCATTTTTTCCTTCTCGGGGCTTTCCCAGACAAAATTTTCACATCACTTTCATAGCACCCGCCGACATCCCGCACAGCTTTGATTTCAAGGCGCATTCTAGTTGGGGCTGTTGGTTGGAACCGGGGTCCCCTGCCCCCCCCTCCACTCCCCCGCGTTCAAACTCTTTGCTTGAAGGGAGCACTTTCTTCACTCTCTCTCTCTAGTTATCTCTCCCCCATCCACAATTCCACCCTTTCCTCTCGCCTTCCCCTCCTCCCGTCTTCCTTGGTTGTTGTCAGTTTTTTGGGGAAAGATCTGGAACACTTATGTAACCGTGCTGTTTCAGAGGACTCACCAGAAGTCTTCCGTTCTGATCGTTTTACATGGAAAATTATCACTGATGACCAATTTATTCTTCGTTTTGGCTGACTTGGACCCTCTACCTGCTCCAGCAGCTGCCCCTTGATCTCTGACCCCTGTGTGGAACTTTACTTTATAAAGTGAGTTCTTATTTACTGAATCAAATAAGTTGTTGTTTACTGAATCAATCTTGTTTACACTGCTATATTCCTATACTCTTTTTCTTTCCTGTGTCTATCTTAGATAGATTTGGAAATCCCAGCTCACCAGTGTTCTAGTTAGAATCTGTAGCAATAAGGGATAACTGCTGCTGATACTGAGAGTTTCCACTTTGGTTATGCTACCTCATTAATTTAGATTGACAAGTCAAGTCTTCACATAAACTCCTCTGAAGCCAAAAAAATGAGATGAGAAATCAATAATGATGGGTTTCCTTTTAGATGAGAGATCAGTAATCATATCTTAGATGTGGAGATTTTATGTGCCTTGGAGAATCCACAGGCTGTCTACCAAGTCTAGAATTACAGAAGTTTGTAAAATGAGCTCAGGAGGGAGAATTATGGACCGACCTCTGTTTGTTTATGCATCTGTCAGATGAGATAACTCAGATACCTCTGATCAAATTTTGTTAAAACTTGTGGGAATGATGCATCAGGTCAGAGCTAGCAAGTGTAATAACCTGTATTTTCTACACCATGTGTATGAATAACGTGAAGTTTCATGCACATAGCTAGATATTTTTGCCCTACAAATTTGCCTCCAGGACCATCAGTGTACACCATTTTGGATTTTCCACTATTTTGACTTAACAGAAAAGCCTGTTTAGCGATTGGCCCAATGAGTCACTGCATCATTTGTACAAGCAATCAATCAATAGGGGAAGGCACACGCAAATGTATGTCCCCTAAGTGAAACACCAGAAAACTGCAGGGGGAATAAAAAGTTAAGACTTGTTGTATTTGGTTGCAGACAGATGAAAAACTATTTTCTTTCAACTTTCAATTTAAGCACATTTAGGTTCAATATGAACAAGTTGGAAAATAGTGGCTCAATTTGATCTTGAAGGTACACAATGTAATTTTATGATTTTATGATTTACCACCATCTAGAGCCTATTGCTGTCTGTATACAGACTCACATGGCTGGGAGTTATAAGCTAAATACTATATCATTCATCATAGTTAGAAGCAATATTTTTACACCACAACATGGGTTAGGCTTATACAGCTGGTTTGAAAATTTTAAATGAACTACAAGTACTATCACATCAAGCAACAGCCATTTTTGTATAAACATTTATTACATAAAGGCCACAAGTCGTAATTCTCTGCTATTAGCAACAAGTAGAATGAGAACAAAGGGGAGAGCACAGAGCAGATGTTGCGAATGTTAAAGCCGAATGTTGGTTCATTGGATGTTATTCCAAACTAACTCAACAAGTCTGAGCATTCAACAGCTTGACCACAATGCTGAGAGTGACTACATTTGTTTCTTTTTGCACTTGTTTTTGCTGCACACTCAGCTGTCGGGATGTCTGAATGGTCCAAGGCTCCAGGAATTCTGAACAGAATGACGACTAAACTACTAGGCTTTTTATCTCAGAAGTGGGATTTGTACTGACGAATCCATTCAGGGACCAGAAACACATCCCCTAAGGCTGGGGACACACCAGAGGATTATTGAGCCAATTGATTTGCCATCCTGACAACTGGGGGGGAAGTCCTGTTGGGACACTTGATTGGGACCAGTGTTACGCACTGATTATCTGGTAGTGTGAGGGGCACACAATTGATCCAAGCCAAACATGTTTGTTGGACCGCCAACATCCAATCAGAGTTACAGTAACCAAGTGTGTATGTGTATGTGTGTGTGTGTGTGTGTGTTTGTGTGCCATAATCTGTTCGTGGCACTGCTCCATTGATTTCCTCAGTGCAGTACATCTCTTTAGTGTCGTTCTTTTTGTTTTCTATTCCCTTGCCACTGACTGAATTGATTTCCTTGGCTTCTCTTTTTAGATTGTCTGTGGAGGTTTTGCAAAGCATGTCATGATGTAATCTGGTCTGTAATATTAGAAAACACCACCTAAGCGCATGTATGATCTTCACTAACTGCATTTTCATAGATTGTGCATTAGTTGGGGTAAGCTGGGGTAACATTTTACTATATAATAAAAATTTTGATAAACAACAAAATTTATGCCTTCATATTCTATCATGAAGGTTTACACTGGATCTCTTACCACTCTCTCTATGTGCTCTCCTTTATCACAGATCCGGGGCAGTGAATTACTCTTCCTAAATCTATGATCACAATTCTTTCTTCTATCCATTAAGAAGTTATTTTTATGATAATAGGTACCTCTTCATAAAGTGATAATCCAGTGATTCTTGTTTGTCTTGATTTTGGTGACACCTTTGGTGATAAGCAATTGCTACTTTGGTGTTTTCTCAATACTGTCCTAACAGACGCTCAAAGTTGGCTGATAATAAACCACAGTGATACCCACCAGTCCAATAGAAACATGATCACATCTGTATTTCTCAGAGACAGTGAGCAGCTCGCCTTCCCCTGAGACGTACATTTGTTTCTTCTCCTTGGGTTTTCTGTTGATGAAGTTTGACTTTCTGTAGATGGGATTCTTTTCATGGTCTGTTCAGTCATGGCGGCTGTTCATGTGTTGTCAGGTTTATCGTATAATCCAGTTTCCCGCTGGGAAGTGTACATGAACGGCATATCAAGTCGTATTTTCCAATCCAGGTGTAGCACGAATTATCTGACTTGTGATGTATTTTCCTAACATCACTGAACAGAGCACAGAGAGATACAGTTCATACAATAAAGTCAAAAATGAACCACAGGGACACCTGGATATGAGACATAGATATGCCTTGATATTTATAGTGCTAAGGCATTAGGTTTCCTGTGGTTTTTACACGATTGTCCCCTGAAATACCTCAAGATTGTTAGCTAGCTATGGTATGGCTAGCTTGATTAATTGTCTGACCAAAAGCAGATGAACACAACCTACTTGGACGGCCATGTTGTGGTGTACTCAATAAGTCTGAAGCCGCATGATTGCAGAGTAATCCAGTTCTTCTTCTATTTATTCCAAACAACCCGGAAACGTAAAACGCATCACTTCCTGTTTGCAAATGATTTTCCCAGGAAAGAGCTACCAGACACCGAGTGTTTGTAATGTAAAAGCTTTCATGAACTGGACTGAATCTTTATTGTAGGGTATACAGTAGTAAGTTGTGGATTATTACTTAGTGGTCCTTTTTCCTGGAGCATATTAATGCATGTTGGCAGACTCAAGTTTGGTGACAGGAGTCAGCGGTAATAATCTGAGTTATATGACTAAGCGTGATACGTTGTCACCGCCTAATCGTCCTGCGTGACCAGATTTACGAACGAGAGTCAAAATAAATCTGTGAAATTTCTTATCTGCGGGACACAGTGTGTTTTCCAAACGGATTTTCGGTGCGTTCCCGTGTGCTCCCAGCCTTTGGTGTGTGCAGGGAAAAACAAGCGCAACAAGAGAGAGAGAAAGATAAAAAAAACAACAACAACCAAACCTGGCGCTACTTTTATACCCTGTGATTCCAGAGTTTTATCACACCCGGTGGAAGTTTCCCGTTGCTCTTGGTGTTGAAAGAGAGGGAGAGAGATGGAGGGAGGGGGGGGATTCGAGACACCAGAGACAGCAGACAGAGATGGAAGAAAAGAGTGAGAGGAGAAGAGAGGGGGATGTGGATGAATAATTTACACCCTCTCTCCTCCTCCCCACTGAGTTGGCGATGTTACCGAGATAGAGGAGGAGAGGAGGCTGCGGTCGTTTACTCTGCCTATTTTTCGTGGGGATTTTTCCACCAAAATATAAATGCAGCGATAGTTTAATAGCTTGGATCTGTGTGTGTGTGTGTGTTTATATCGGCCTCTCAGCATTCAGCAGGTGTTCGCCCTCCGCTCAGAGACACGCCTGCGTCACTAATCACCCGTTACCTTGGCAACAGCGGACTTCCCCGAGTGTGTGTGTGTGTGTGTGTGCAGGTGTGAATTATGACTCATCCAGCTCAGTTCAGAGTGGCTATCCTCACACCCCTGTCTGGGGAACACCCACCCACATCTGTTGCCTCCCTCCTAATCTATCTCTGTCTCTCTCTCTCACTCCCCCATCCCTTCCCTCTCTGTGTCCATATCTCTCTAGGTCTTTTTATCGCCTTGTAACACCCATGCTATCTTTCTTTTTCTTCTGTTTCTACCCATTCTTATCTATCAACCATTTGTGAAATAATCTTGTTTGAATCATTACACCTTAATCTATCAATTTATTTTCTTTTTATTGCCTTCCAGTTGTCTCTTTTTTTTTTTAAAGAGTGGATCTTCCTGTTTACAGCACCAACATTTGCATATTAAGTAGCTTCAAAGTTTTTCCTATCTGCTGGTTGCAGCTTCATTGAAGCGTCATCACACTTATATTGAGTGAAATATTCAAAGCCAAGATGCCATTGTTTTATGGCTGCAGCATTACATCAAATAGAAGAAATCTACATGTCTTGTGCATCATTTTATACACATTTCCCTGGAATTTAGCACCAATGCACCAATGGGAGTGGCAGTGTTGAAGAGGTTAAGATGAAATCTAAGGGAAAATAGGATTCAGCCTATAGGTGGTTCATGAAAACTTTTACATTTGGGGAAAATCCTCTGGTGCCCAGGAACTGATGCCCTTTATGTTTCTTGTATGTTTAATTAAAAATAGAAGAGGAACTGTTTAGTTTGCATGAACAGCAACAGCCACCATCGCACCATAGCAACGAACGCTTAGCAACAAAGTGGGAGACAAACCCCCCCCAAAAAACACCAGAGTGGTGACTGACCACTTAAAATGGAAAAAAATGAGGATCAGAGATTTCATCCTTTTTTCTTTTTCTTTTTTTGAGAAATGTGAATGGACTGCATTTATATAAATGCAGGAATGTGAATGGGTGTTATATGCCATTTGCTATACTTCAGCCTAGTCCAAATTTGTATCATTATGATGGAACGTTATATTTTTGGAAGCCATATCTAAAAAAACTTAAATCAAGGAGAATTCATAAACGTTGTTTCCTTCATGCTGAGTTCAGTGACCCACGTCTAATAATTTATCGCACTGACCAAATAATTACATTGTCATTGAGTCATTGCTTGACTTTGTTCAGGAAATGAGCTCGATACAAGTGCATATCTACGAATGGATAGCAACAAGAGTCAGCCACCATCACCATGCAAAACACAGTAGATGTTTTATTCTGTGTCTACCCATCCAAGCCTCCATCACCCAGTTTCCCCTGTGGGATCAATTAAGTTGACACTGTTCTGTGGTCTTCTGAGAAAACCCACACAGACCAGAGATCACTGCCAAGCAGCGATCTTCACCCCTCCACACCTGCCATGTTCAGCACCAGCTGACAAAAACAGCACTGCAAAGACCAACCGAAGACCAAAAAAACGCAAGACAGAACCTCAATCCCAACAAGACTAGGTTTGATGAACTTGGGATTCAGTGACACTGTGGCATTCAGCGGAATCAGTCTTATTTGAAACTGATACCTTTTGATGGCAGGTGATGTCACCAACGGGTGTTTTCTATGGGTGGTGACATCACCTGTCGCCAAAGACCAGGTGCCCTACTTTTCACCATCAGGCTTCACAGAGATTTGGGTTTAGGGTTTAGTTACTCTTCAGTAATCTCTTTTTCAAGGGAGTCCAGGAAACCAGCATCAAGACGAGCAGAGAAGTTGCAGATCAGAACTTTCAGCAAAGTACAAAGTTGGAATATTGTCAGATTTGTATAGAAGAAAGAACAAAGTACTGGGTATCAGCAGCCTCAATTAAGCTCTATAATGGGCAGGTTAGTCTTTGCTTTGTTCAATCCCACAGAACTTTATTTGAAATTCTAGCAGAGATCCCAAGGTTTCCAAGGATCCCAGGGAAATGTGTATAAAATGATGCACAAGACATGTAGATATTTTCTATTTGATGTAATGCTGCAGCCATAAAACAATGACATCTTGGCTTTGAATATTTCAGTCAATATAAGTGTGATGTATCTTCAATGAAGCTGCAACCAGCTGATACACAATATGGATGTGCTGTTGCACAATATGAAAAAAAGAATTTTTTTTTTCTAACTTTGAAGCTACTAAAGGGGGATTTAAGGGAAAGCCAGAGTCCAAGGGAGGCGAAAGAGAGGAGGCAGATGAGCAGAGAGAATGCTGTTCCCTTCTTGAGCCTGTGGAGGGCGCTGTTGCCTTCTGACTGTACAGACTGAAGTCAATTCTGTGCAGACACACACACACACACACATGCAGAATAGAATACAATGGGAGTGTGTGTGTGTGTGTGCACGCGTTGGCCTCAGGACGTCTCTCAATCACGTCTCCAACACACACTAAGGCTTGTAGCAAGAGAGAGAGATGGAGAGAGAGAGAGAGAGAGAACAAACAGCAGCATCAAAGTATGTGCTCTGTTGTGTATATAGATTTTTGTGTGTATATGTGCGCTTGCATTAATGTGTGCACACATCTCCATACTTCAAATCCCTCTACCATAAGT